>JBBPBX010052410.1:7441-24216 GCA_038048925.1 Garcialebias charrua
ATTTGTATCATATTGCTTCTTTGTTGTGCTGTGCTCAACATGTTTTGTTTTGCAATACATGTTATTATGTAACATTACGATCCATCACATAACTGTAACCATCATTTATTATTATCATTATTAATTTTTAATTAGAGTTGTTTTAAAATTACAGTAATTTTTTTAGGCTCTAATTAGTTGTTAGTGCAACACTGGTATGAAATAATTGTGGTTTCTCCACAATGAGACCCTTAAAACAACCATCTTCAGCAGGTAAGATATTCACTGTTCATAAATTTCCACAAAACCCCAGTTCAGACACTCTTTGTCTTAACATTTTTGGTCAATGTTTATAGATGTTTTTATTACTAAGACTGAAAACAAGAAGCCCAAGACATAATTGAGAACATCTCCCAGGACACTGGGACAATTGTCTCTGCCCATATATCATATGTATGGGTTAGCGGAAAGTGTTCGGTGAGCTGAGCTCTGTGAACTTGGCTGAACTGACAAGGATATAAAGTGAGCGGAGAAGGCAGCATGCGGCAGATTTTTGTGATTAGTACGGATGTTATTGATGTATTGATGTGTGTACATTTATCTATGATGTAACTCTCCTTAAAATCCAGCCTTGCAAGTAAAATCCCAGTTAAAAGTCTTCTCTTGCCACCGAATCTGGTTCTTTTTGGGTAAGCAATGTAAGCAAGATAATTTTTTCCACTACACTCCAAACTATCCCTTTAACTTTATCTATCTGAGCTGATCCATACTGAGGGTGGTTGAGATTTTAGTGCTGAGTCTTTTGTCATATAGTTCTCCAACTCTTTCCATTATCTTAAGGTCAGAGGCTGGCTCTGCCTGCTGGCTGCAATATTTATCAATCAAAAAGGTCTGAGACAACAGAGAAAAGTGGAGTGGCACAGCAAAGAGCACTTAGCCTGGATAAACAGGCGGGTAGTACCATGGATCACTGCACTGCTAAGCCTGTCACTTGGAGAGGGGCTAGAGGGAGACAAAGAAACGAGAAAGTCTGGGTTGCATGTGCGCTTGTGTTTAGGGGTGAGTGTGTATCAGAAAGACAGTGCATGTGTGACTTAGAGTGAGGCTTTGGGGGGGAAACACAAGCCTGGTCAAATGTCATCAGTGTGCCAGCTTATAGCAACTTGAAAGGCTTAGAGTTGTGATATTTATCCTGTGGGCTTTGGGCAGAGAGTTGGACTGGGAAAGAAAATATCTGTAATTTCATGGTGTCTTCAGGGGAAATTTGATTTCAGATGGCTGGCAGTCTGATAAATAGGAACTGCTGGCTGGAAAACTTTCCTAAAGGGACAGAAGTAAAGCACAAGTGTCAATTACACCTAGGTCAGTCTGTGGATAAATGTGTGCGCTACTGTGGAAATCTTCTGCACGTCAGTCTCTAGCATCAGGAAAAATCTGGGTAACACTTTACATTAAGGTACACAAAATGTGCTTACTAGGGAACGCCTCAGGAACGAATCAGGAGTTAATGAATAGTTAACCAGTACTTACTGGGGAACATACAGCCAAACCTTATTAGGGGACTACTGGTTTGTTACCCCTCCCTGGGCTGCCACCTTACCATGGTGGAGGGGTTTGAGTGTCCCAATGATCCTAGGAGCTATGCTGTCAGGGGCTTCATGCCCCTAGTAGGGTCACCCAAGGCAGACAGGTCCTAGGTGAGGGACCAGACAAAGTGCAGCCCAAAGACCCCAATGATGAGTAAAATAAATGGACAAAATGTTCCCTCGCCCGGACGCGGGTCACCGGGGCCCCACTCTGGAGCCAGGCCCGGAGGTGGGGCACGTTGGCGAGCGCCTGGTGGCCGGGCTTTTACCCATGGAGCTCGGCCGGGCACAGCCCGAAGAGGAGACGTGGGTCCCCCTTCCCATGGGCTCACCACCTATGGGAGGGGCCAAAGGGGTCGGGTGCAATGTGAGATGGGTGGTGGCCGAGGGCGGGGACCCTGGCGGTCTGATCCTCGGCTACAGAAGCTGGCCATTGGGACATGGAATGTCACCTCTCTGGTGGGGAAGGAGCCTGAGCTAGTGTGTGAGGTTGAGAAGTTCCGACTAGAAATAGTCGGACTCACCTCAACACATGGCTCTGGCTCTGGAACCAGTTTCCTTGAGAGGGGTTGGACACTCTTCCACTCTGGAGTTGCCCCTGGTGAGAGGCGCCGAGCAGGAGTGGGCATACTTGTTGCCCCCCATCTTGGTGCCTGTACGTTGGGGTTCACCCCGGTGAACGAGAGGGTAGCCTCCCTTCGCCTACGTGTGGGGGGACGGGCTCTGACTGTTGTTTGTGCCTATGCGCCAAACGGCAGCACAGATTACCCACCCTTTTTGGAGTCCTTGGAGGGGGTATTGGAGAGTGCGCCTCCTGGGGACTCCCTTGTTCTACTGGGGGACTTCAACGCTCACGTGGGCAATGACAGTGAGACCTGGAGGGGTGTGGTTGGGAGGAACGGCCCCCCTGATCTGAACCCGAGTGGTGTTCTGTTATTGGACTTCTGTGCTCGTCATGGATTGTCCATAACGAACACCATGTTCAGGCATAAGGGTGTACATATGTGCTCTTGGCACCAGGACACCCTAGGTCGCAGTTCGATGATCGACTTTGTTGTCGTCTCATCTGATCTGCGGCCGCATGTCCTGGACACTCGGGTGAAGAGAGGGGCGGAGCTGTCCACTGACCACTACCTGGTGGTGAGTTTGCTCCGATGGTGGGGGAAGATGCCGGTCAGACCTGGCAGACCCAAACGTACTGTGAGGGTCTGCTGGGAATGTCTGGCAGAGTCTCCCGTAAGACGGAGCTTTAACTCCCACCTCCGGGAGAGCTTTGAACACGTTCCGAGGGAGGCGGGGGACATTGAGTCCGAGTGGGCCATGTTCCGTGCCTCTATTGTCGAGGCAGCTTATCAGAGTTGTGGCCGCAAGGTTGTTGGTGCCTGTCGTGGTGGCAACCCTCGAACCCGGTGGTGGACACCGGCGGTGAGGGATGCTGTCATGCTGAAGAAGGAGTCCTATTGGGCCTTTTTGGCCTGTGGGACCCCGGAAGCAGCAGATAGGTACCGACAGTCCAAGCGGCATGCGGCTCGGGTGGTTGCTGAGGCAAAAACTCGGGCGTGGGAGGAGTTCGGAGAGGCCATGGAGAATGACTTCCGTACGGCTTCGAGGCGATTCTGGTCCACCATCCGGCGTCTCAGGGGGGGGAAGCGGTACGCGACCAACACCATTTATGGTGGGGATGGCGTGCTGTTGACCTCAACTCGGGATGTTGTGAGTCGGTGGGCGGAATACTTCGAAGACCTCCTCAATCCTACTGGCACGTCTTCCACTGAGGAAGCAGAGCCTGGGGACTTTGGGTCGGGCTCTCCAATCTCTGGTGCTGAGGTCACCGAGGTGGTTAAAAAGCTCCGCGGTGGCAAGGCTCCGGGGGTGGATGAGATTCGCCCGGAGTTCCTTAGGGCTCTGGATGTTGTGGGGTTGTGTTGGCTTACGCGACTCTGCAATATCGCGTGGACATCGGGGGCAGTTCCCTTGGATTGGCAGACTGGGGTGGTGGTTCCCCTATTCAAAAAGGGGGACCGTAGGGTGTGTTCCAACTATAGGGGGATCACACTCTTAAGCCTCCCTGGTAAGGTCTATTCAGGGGTTCTGGAGAGGAGGGTCCGTCGGATAGTCGAACCTCGGATTCAGGAGGAGCAGTGTGGTTTTCGTGCTGGTCGTGGAACACTGGACCAGCTCTACACCCTCAGCAGGGTCCTGGAGGGCGCGTGGGAGTTTGCCCAACCAGTTTACATGTGCTTTGTGGACTTGGAAAAGGCATTCGACCGCGTCCCTCGGGGGGTTCTGTGGGGGGTACTCCGGGAGTATGGGGTACCAGGCCCATTGATATGGGCTGTTAGGTCCCTGTACGACCGGTGTCAGAGCTTGGTCCGCATTGCCGGCAGTAAGTCAGGCTCGTTTCCAGTGAGAGTTGGACTCCGCCAAGGTTGCCCTTTGTCACCGATTCTGTTCATAACTTTTATGGACAGAATTTCTAGGCGCAGCCAAGGTGTTGAGAGGATCCGTTTTGGTGGCCTTAGAATCGCTTCTCTGTTTTTTGCAGATGATGTGGTCCTATTGGCTTCATCAGATCGTGATCTACAGCTTTCGCTGGAGCGGTTTGCAGCCGAGTGTGATGCGGCCGGGATGAGGATCAGTTCCTCCAAATCCGAGGCCATGGTCTTGAGCCGGAAAAGGGTAGCATGCCCTCTCCGGGTCGGGGAGGAGGTCCTGCCCCAAGTGGAGGAGTTTAAGTATCTCGGGGTCTTGTTCACGAATGAGGGAAAACTGGAGCGTGAGATCGATAGGCGGATAGGTGCAGCATCCGCAGTGAAGCGGGCGCTGTACCGGTCTGTCGTGGTGAAGAGAGAGCTGAGTCGAAAGGCAAAGCTCTCAATTTACCGATCGATCTACGTTCCCACCCTCATCTATGGTCATGAGCTTTGGGTTGTGACCGAAAGAACGAGATCTCGGATACAAGCGGCTGAAATGAGTTTTCTCCGCAGGGTGTCTGGACTCTCCCTTAGAGATAGGGTGAGAAGCTCAGTCATCCGGGAGGGACTCGGAGTAGAGCCGCTGCTTCTCCACATCGAGAGGAGCCAGTTGAGGTGGCTCGGGCATCTGGTTAGGATGCCTCCTGGACGCCTCCCTGGTGAGGTGTTCCGGGCATGTCCCACCGGGAGGAGACCCAGAGGAAGACCCAGGACACGCTGGAGGGACTATGTTTCTCGGCTGGCCTGGGAACGCCTTGGGATTCCCCCAGAGGAGCTGCTCCAAGTGGCTGGGGAGAGGGAAGTCTGGGCCTCCCTACTTAGGCTGCTACCCCCGCGACCCGACCCCGGATAAGCTGACGAAAATGGATGGATGGATGGATGGCTTGATGGATGGTTTGTTACCACAGAGACAGAGAAGAAATTCTATATGTGGGTTCTGAATAAAACCTTCACCAGTAAGGTCACAGCTCGTAATAGTCAAAAACTTGTTTTCTAGTGATTACTGAATTGATTGGACTTTCTCCTTTGTAAACATATTGATGAAAGACATTATCAATTTCATAATCTTGTACTGCTGTCACCTTAACTATGCCTGACTATCACTTACTGAGTACCAAATCATTGCCTGGATATTATTTTGTTCACTGATGTAGGGAAGCATCATACCAAGTACTTACTGAGGAACCAATCATTACTTAATCACTACCTGACCATTACCTACTGGTTTGTTCCAGTGGTAACTAACCAGTAGTCCTTAATAAGGCTTGTGTGTGTGTTCCCGAGTAAGTATTGATTAACCACCCATTAGCTCCTGATTTGTTCCTCTTTGAGTTCCTTGGTAACAGCTCATTAGTTCTTGATTAGTTCCTCTTCATTTACAAGGTAACTAACCAGTACGGTAGTCCCCTAACAAGGCTTGACTGTGTGTTTTCCAGTAAATACTGGTTAACTACCATATTTCCGGTCTATAAGTCACAGTTTTTTGCTTAATTTGCATGCCCTGCGACTAATAGAGAGGTGAGACTTGTTTATGGATTTTTTCCCCATATTTTTAGACAAATTTTTGGCTCAGATATGACCGTTTTTCATTTTGGCAAGAAATGGTGCAGTACCACTTTTGTCCACTAGGGTATACCGACCATTCCCACCTCATGTGTCCGACGGCAGCCTCCTCTGGTCGGACTGACTTTGTCGCAGCCCGGCCTCCTGCTCTGGAGCTCTGACACTTCCAGAGAGTCCACCAACTGTTTCCAGCTCATGTGTCCAACGGCAGAACCTCTCTGGTCAGACTGACTCTGTCGCAGCCTGGCCTCCTGCTCTGGAGGTATGAACTACGAAACCACAGGACAGATTTTCTTTAAACTTACAGAAAGTAATTACTAGGTGGACATTTACAAACTGTTAGCTGTAGAAGATGTTTAGAGCTAAAATTCGATCTTTTAGCATCATTGTTTGTTAGCGGTTAGCTACCGTAAACGCGTACTATTTAGATAAATAACATGATCTACAGGACAGATTTTTATCAAACTTACAGAAAGTAATTACTGTGTGGACATTTACAAACTGTTACCTGTGTGAGACATTTGAGCTAAAAATCGATTTATTTACAATTTATTTTCGCACTGCACGCAACGGTTTGGAAGAAGTCAAAGCGAAATAATTTAAATCCAGCTGATTTGACCATTTCATGAATTTATTAAGGAACGGTTAAGCTCAGGAACACTTGTGCTATAATCTCAGCTAAGAAATATTTTTTTAAGTGTTTATTTAGCTAAATGTTAAAGAAATAAAGCAGTCCCACCCGCGCGCGTGCACATGGCTAACTACTTTTTTTAATCCAGCTGATTTGACCATTTTGTGAATTTATTAAGGAAGGGTTAAGCTCAGGAACCCTTGTGCTATAATGTCAGCTAAGAAATATATATTTTTGAGCGTTTACTTAGCTAAATTTTAAAGAAATAAAGCCATCCAACCCGTGCGCGTGCACATAGCGAACTACTTTTTTTAATCCAGCTGATTTGCCCATTTCGTGAATTTATTAAGGAACAGTTAAGCTCAGGAACCCTTGTGCTATAATGTCAGCTAAGAAATATTTTTTTAAGCGTTTACTTTGCTAAATTTTAAAGAAAGAAAGCCGTCCCACCCGTGCGCGTGCACATAACGAAACTACTTTTTAAATCCAGCTGATTTGACAATTGTGTTTATTTATTAATGAAAAGTTCAGCTAAGACACATCTTTGCTATAATTTTCAGCAATCAAATAATTGTTTTTACCATGTTATTCTTGTAAAGTCCTTCCGTGCTTGCTCGCTTCTGTGGCTGCCATTTTCAGCAGGGCAAATGAGGCGCTGACGCGGTGCGACTTAACTGAAGGTGCAACATGTTTATGGATTTTTCCAATTTATTGCCAATAATTGTACAAAGCGACTAATAGAAAGGTGAGACTTATCAGGCGGAAAACACGGTACCCATTAACCCCTGATTTATTCCTAAGGTGTTCCCTAGCAGTTAATCACATTTTGTGTACCTTATTGTAAAGTGTCAGCAAAATCTGATATTTTCTGCTTGTTTTGGCACAGAGTGAAACTTCTGAATAAAAATCTATTTTGGTTTGACTGGGTTGGTGTTGATTACCCCCATGGTGCTGCACTAGTTTGTATTTCAATTGTCCCCAGAGAGATTTTTCAGGAGTTAAATAAGGTCAGCCATGTTTTTCATCTAGTCCAGGTGACTGTATTTTACCCTGGGCCTTTGTGGCTCACAGAATTAAAGCCAACATCTATCCACTCACCTCATGAATGTTTAATGGTGAAAATCATACCCTATACAATAAAGACCTAGAATATTCAGGATGGTGTCTAAACAATTAAACGTCTCTGCCCATCGTTTTCTCTCTATTTATTTTTAATGCGACGCCTCACCCAGTGAGGGAAGAATATGGAGCTAACAGGAGGGAGCTGAAAGCAGAAAGCAGTCAGAAGGCTATGAAAAAACAAAAAGAGAAAATCCTGATTTGGGTTTGGCTGCATACTTTACTATGATGGATCAACCTTGTAAATGCAATAATAGCTCAGCGCTGATAACAGCTTTTAGTTGATTAGTCCTCATTCATTTTTAATCACAGCAGTTTCTCAGCAAAGCATGTTTTGAACAGACCCTCCTAATAGATACTGAAGATTCACCCTCTTCATGCTGTTTATCATCCTGCTAAAACTGTGATTACAAAAGGGGTGAAATGTTATTTTAAGTATTCACATGACTCATATTAGATTAGGTACCGTGTAAACAGTGAGCGCTGACTGGGAGATATTCAAACTAGCGTGACCTTATTTTAGCTGAAAGCGTCTTCAGGAGACAGAGATAATGGATTTAGCTGCTCTCAGGTAGAAGCAGCTGACTCCGACTGCTGTGCCCAATAACGGGTCTATTCTGCCCATCTGCCAACAGCTCCAAATGCTGCTGAGACCTAGGAGGAATTGAGCCCTTGGCTGTCAGAGGCAGTGGGTTGCTCTCAATCTCTCACAGTGAATATGTGTCAGTGTGTGCACCAGTGGAACAGGGACAGGTCTCATGTGTTGCTCTGTGGCCTCTCACGTATTCCTTGCTGTCATGTTTGTGCAATAAGGGCAGTGCCGGCTAAGTGACTACAACATATCCTGCATCTACTGCTTGGATTAGACATTTTTTTCAACGGCCAGTCTGTGTTTAGATCGTTTTTTCAGTTTTTTTTAGGGGCTTTAACTGCTGTTAGATTATAAAAGCTATCAGAGTTAGACAATGAATTGGAATTATCAGATTAAATTCAGTGTTATTCAAGTATTGCTCATCTCTTTTTCACGATTCTGATCATTTGTCTCAGCTCTCTACAAAGATCTAGCTTTTTCATCTTCCAAACTGCTCTTCACCAAGATATGCTTCTTGCTTTTATAACTAAGAGGTTTTCTTAATTAGGGTAGGGGAGCCGGCTGCTAGCATTCACGGAAATCATATTTTTTATTATTATTTTTATTTTATTTTTTCCTTTTATAGATGGCCTCCCTTCTCACCTTACAGCCATCGTCTCACACCGATATGATTTTTTTTTAATAGAGAGAAAGGAAAGGAAAGACAAAAAAGTAAGACAACAAAACACAGCAATTATCCACAAAAAAGCACAAGGCAAACACACCCAACCTCCGTCTGCAATCCTGCAGAGTACATGACAGAACATAGCAACACATGCATAAAGACTAATGACATCCATGACCCTGCAGCAGGTTTCCACAAATATACACCATACCTACAAATATATATACAGTATACATACATATACATTCATATTCATTCATATACCCATCTACATATCTGCATATATCTACATATACATCCCTGCATCCATTTGCGTGTGGTTGTGAGCATGCATAAGTGAAAAAGTTTCCTCCAATAGAACATTCCATAGCAACCGTGAAGCATCAGAGATCCACCCCCCCAAGGCCCGAGGCAGGCAAAGGGGCAACCAGAGCCCAAGACCCCAAGAAGGACCCCGAGCCCAGAGTCCCCAGGGCCACCCGAACAGGACGAGCCACTCACCAACTCCCCAGATCCGACCAAAGGGGAGAACAGGAAAAGCCCCACCAGTGACTACACACAATGACCCCCCAGGGTCAACAGCGACACATTCACAGGCCCCCGCCGGAGCCCGCTGCACCGACGTAGCCCCAGGGCCGGTCACCGAGGCCCGGGCACCGGGGACGTCCACCCCTCAGGCCCAGACCCGACAGGACCAGAGGACCCGAGCCCCACCAGGCAGCCACCAGGCCGAGCCGACATACGCCCAAGCACCCAACCCCAGATAGTGAGGGCCCCAAGCACGCCCGCAGGCAAAGGAACACCACCAGGGGGCCACGTGGCAGGAGCGCAACACTAAACGACAAATTTACACTACATGCGTTCCGGCTCCGCCCCGCTCCGCTCCGCAGGTCGCAGCTGAGCGTTTCAAGTCCAGTTTACACTACCTCCGCTCCGGTCCGCCTGGATGCGCCGCTCCGAGACGCATGCGCGGGAATTGCGAGATCGCGATAAATCAAGTGATAAATAAGGAAGTCAGAACAAAACAATTCATTCGGTGGAAGAAGGAGAACAACAGTAGAGACTGCCTCGCTGTTTGATTGTAGTCATAAATGATAGTTTGACAGTTTGACAGCATTTTTGTACAAATAAATCCGTATAGAGCTAGGATTAGTCCGCCCGTGGTGATTTTATTTTGTAAATACGGATGTTGTGCTCGTTCCTTTTCCTGTTGGTGCGACGTAATCTTTAAAAGTTGACTCCGGCACAGCTCCGGCGTCCGGCAGAAATAGGATCGGTTCTAATTTTGACGGACTGCCGTCCGCTCGCCGCCGCCGCCGCCGTGCGGAGCCAGTGTAAACGCTCTCATTGATTATAATGGGTGCGTATTTGCTGCGGAGGTCGGACCGGAGCAGACCGGAGCTGGAACGCATGTAGTGTAAATTGGGGGTAAGTAGCCTTAGATGTATCAGATAGGGGGCAGTCCTAGTCCCAGCCTGACAAACATTCATACACAGACACACTCATTCAGACCCACCCTCATCCTCACCCTCACTCACAGAAAGACAAGCAACAACGACACGTTCCATTCATAATCCCGATGCACACTCTATACCCCCCAGGTCCAAGACATGTACCTGCCCCCTACATGGGGCAGCCCACATCCAAACCCAGGAGGTAGGCCCATTCATTCTGGGGTGGAGAGTAGCAGACATCCAAGATTCGGCCCAACCCGCGCCCTGCCGACAGGACAGGACAGGACACCCGAGCCCAAGCAGCCCCAGAGGGAGCGCACCGCCAGCCCCGCCCACGGTGAACCCCCAGGCCCCGAACGCCCCCATGGTCCAAGACAACACCCGACGGCCCGTCACCTTACCGGACCCTACCCCCAGAATAGCCGCCAGAGAACCAGGGGGGTCAGAGAAAAAAAAAAAAAAACTAGACCCAGACACACACCCCCATCCCCAAATGTGCTGTTGATGTGTGTTGTTCTAAAGTGCACTTAAAAAGGGAAAGAGAAGGAGCATAGGCTGGCATTCACGGAAATCATCTAACCAGCTTGATCTAAACCAAGACATTACTAAGTGATGGGGGCAGCATGATGCATCAGTGGTTAGCACTGTTGTCTCACAGCAAGAAGGTCCAGATTTCAATCCCTGGGTTATTTGGAGTATTTCTGTCTGGAGTTTGCAGTTTCTCCTCATGCTTGCATGGGCTAAGTCCAAAAAACATGCATGTTAGGATGCCTTCAGGCCCAGGCCTCCCTCACAAAAAAGATATGTGAACTCAAATTGGGATTTGCCTGGTTAAATAAAAATTAATAAATGAATAGGTTTCTGAACAACTTTTGTAACAGTTCATGAAAAAAAGGGACACACCCTTAAAAGTCAGAAGCAGGCTGGAGCAAGCAACACCAACTTTATATATATTTAAAAAAAAACTGCAAAAGCAGGTGATCCAGAGCAAAGAGAGAGCTAAAGGAAGAACTGAAGTGACTGGGCTGGATACAGAGGAACAAACAGAGAATCTGTCAGTGAGCTAACCAAGCTTGGTTGTACAGTAATACAGTGAAGCAGCAAACCAGGTGTACTGATTAACAAAATAGGACCAGGTGTGCAGGGAACACAGAAGACAAAGTGACGCCCCATCCATGATCTACCAGATATTTTTGAAAACAGAGTTTCTGCTGTGCTAGCAACTCTGATCCACACACAAATAGTTTTTGGTAGGTTAAATACAACTTTTCAAGGTGGAAGTTGTTGTTAACTACTTTTGGCGTCTCAGGGGTTTCAGAAATCATGACACAGCAGGCTGTTTTGGACACATTCCCAACACATTTTTAGCATTAGAAACTACAGCAATATTGCAGAGTTTAGATCTTCCTTTTCTTGATCCTGATTAAACTTATGAATAAGTGCTGAAAGCGTTATTGACTGGTGGGAAATTGTAGATTATATCAATATTTTTTTAAGAAAAGTACAAGCTGCAATTGATTTGGGATTTTTTGGGATTTTTTTTATGTATTAAGTGTGGGGAAAAAGGTATTAAAAAAAAGGTATCTTTCAACCTTGGCTCTCGACGGAGGCAGTCGCTAGTCCTTCCCTCTCCCGTCCTTCCCCCCCCCTGCTGCCTGCAGCTCCTCAGCTAAGCACCTCGAACGCAAATTAAGATGGATTGGAGGTTTGGGCATTCGATTCTACGAACAAGATTTCTACAGAAGAACGGCAAAGGGGAGCCGGTCCACCCTCACAGAGTGAAAGAGGATACGCCATGGATTCCTGTGGGTGTGGATGGTGTGCGTCTCGCTCTCTGTGCTGTGCTCTGTGGAGGTGAAGAATCTGGATTATATTGGATTATGATGGCAGCGCTTTGCTTTTTGGCGTTTGTGGAGCACTGGCCTATCGCAAAAAAGGGAGACTTCAGCAGGACTTAATGCCTGGAGCACCCGACGTCTGGTCTGCGCGGTGACCTCGAGAAATCAGCTGTTTGCGAGCTTATCCAGAGGGTGAACAGATCACCCTCGGATTGGGACTCTGGACGCTGTGGTCAACATCTGTGGTCAGTGCTTGGATCAGTGGAAAAAGTCCCGAATTGGATCGGAACAGAGTCGCCCTTACAGACTGAAGGCTACAGAAATTACAATGTGAGCCTGAAAGTGAAAATATTTGTCAATTCTTATCTGACTCCCTTGGAAACAGCCTTGAAAAAGGCTGGATATCTAATTTCTCCTGAGATGTGCTTTACTGTGGGCAAAACAGCTGCTCTTGTCTTGTCTGCCACCCCCCCCCCCGGAGAACTTTTCTATGAGCGTTCTGGAATGTCTCATGGACAGAAACCTCCCTGCCTCAGTCTCAACATGCAACATGTAACTGTCTAAATGTGCTTCTTGGTATAGTTTTTACTGTGTCATGCGGTGTCTTGGCAGACAAAATGTGATACATTTTTTTAATACCAATGCTATGACCCTCATGGTACTTTCGTTTTTTTCACACCTTTGACCTTCATCCCGAAACGGATGAGAGAGGCCGCGCTGAAGAACATGTCATGTGTTCTCCTACACCAACTAGCATTAAAATAGAACTTTTCAATGTACAATCACTATCCAATAAATCATGTCTAATTCATGATCACATTCTGGAGAAAAACTTGGACCTCATGTGCCTCACAGAAACTTGGCATCAACCAGACGTGTTCAGTTCTCTGAATGAAGCTTGTCCCTCTGGATACAGTTATCTGCAGAGAGCCCGCTGCACTGGCCGCGGTGGTGGTCTGGCTGTAATCTACCGCAGTAATTTAAAATTGTCACATCTGTCTTCTCATAATTTTTCTTCTTTTGAATGTTTGGCCTTCAACTTCAAAGCCCCACTCCTGATGAACGTTATATTGATTTATAGACCTCCCAAACCGCATGTTTCATTTAACTCAGAAATGCATGACCTCCTCACTTTTTTCTGCACCTCCCCTGTAAAAACTATTTTTCTTGGCGATCTAAATATCCACATGGACAATTCCTCTTCCCCTCTGGCTACAGATTTTAAGTCTCTTTTGGAATCTCTCAACCTCACCCAACATGTGGACGCCCCTACGCACAACAGGGGGCATACTCTGGATTTGGTGATTACAGACACTGTACTCAATAACTTGTCTGTATATGACCTGGGTGTCTCAGACCACAGGGTCATCTCCCTGGAAGTGCCTTCAACTTCGCCTGCTTCTAACCCAAAACGACCTATCCAGTTCCGTGACTATAAAAACATTTCCCCTGATGTTTTGTCTGCTGATCTTCACGCCCTGACCGCTGTCAATCACTCATCTGCAGATGACTCTGTGGATTACTACAACCAATCTCTCCAGGAGCTTCTGGACCTACATGCTCCCTTGAAGTCAAGACTGGTGTCTTTCTCCCGTTCAGCCCCTTGGTACACTGATGAGCTGCGCAGGATGAAGGCAACTGGCCGTGCTATTGAGAGACGTGTAAAATCATCTGGTCTCTCGGTACATAAGCAAGCGTACAAAGAACATCAGAAAGCGTACGCCTATTCTCTTAAAGAAGCACGCTCCAAATATTATTCCAACATCATCAACACCTGCCCTGGAAACTCTAAACAGCTCTTCTCCACAATAACTCATCTGCTTAATCCCATTAAACAAACTCATGAGGACTCTGTTCAAAAATGCAACCTGTTCCTCTCATCATTTAAAAACAAAGTTGACACTATCAGATCTCAGCTCCACAACCTCCCTGATCTTAGTGTGCCATCTACCCGTCTGCTTTCTGGGACCCTGAGCAGCTTTGATGAAGTCGTTCAGAGTGAGGTGGAGACCATCCTCAAGAAAATGAAGCCTTCATCCTGCGCCCTGGATCCCTTCCCCTTGTCTCTCATAAAATCCAATCACTCTGCAATAAGCCCATTAATCACACAAATAATAAATCAAGGGCGAGGCATAGCTCCGCGCTAACGCGAGCGCGATGCCACGCGGTGCCACGCTTGAGCAAGCGCCGCGGCACAAGCCTTTGAACGTTCGCGCGAACGCGCCAAGCTCAAATTTTACGACCGCTCCTCGCCCTTCACGCGCGCGCGGTGTCTCACAATGAACGGCACAGAACCGTGTGTCTGGAATTGGGTTCTCATCGAACTGTTTTTAGTGAGACACAGACTGCAGATCCCGCTTGTAAAGCCAAATGGAAGTACCTCAGGGACAAATTTGTGCGTGCAATTAAAAAAATGAAGGGCAGGAGTGGCGATGGGGCCAGTGGAGGTGTCCCAGCAATTTATCATACACTGTCCTGGCTGGACAGGTTCATCAAATGCAGAGACACAGAGACCAATGTGCCTGCAGTAAGTATTATTTTTTTCAAGCTACTTAATAATTTAATTAGTTGGCCAAAACTCGTCACACTTCATAACAATACATATAATTGTATTATTAATCATAAATTTATTAATTCAGTTGTAAGAAAGAGCTTAATTGCTCTACATTGTGTCCATCATAGGACTTCAGCTGTGGTTCTGGTGATCTGCCTCCACCTGTACCTGCCTGGGGTGTCCCTTCACCAGCCTGTGTGCCATCACCAGGCTGTGGTGTGCCTTCACCTGCCAGCACCAGCAGCAGCACAAACCTCTGGTCACCGTCTCCACCTACAGTTCAACCAGCTTGCTCCAGTCAGTTTCCTGCACCACCTTTCCCAAGGCAGTCATCTGCACCTGGCACCCCCAATGCAGCCAAACAGGGAAGAAAGAGGCAGTGTGCAGATGCAGCTGACGATGTTATAATGAAGAGGCTGAGTGCCATTGATGCACGAAAAGATGATGAGGATTTTCAATTTGCTCTAACATTAGCTTACGTATTAAAAAGAATTCCCCCACAATACAAAAACCAAGCACGACTTCGCTTATACCAGAGTGCAATTAATCTGGAACAACAATATGCAAATCCTGAGCCGTACACATTTGAGTGACTGTAAAAGGTTTTATTACAAGTTATTTTTTAGAAT
Source organism: Garcialebias charrua (assembly GCA_038048925.1). Taxonomy (NCBI): domain Eukaryota; kingdom Metazoa; phylum Chordata; class Actinopteri; order Cyprinodontiformes; family Rivulidae; genus Garcialebias; species Garcialebias charrua. The sequence continues at coordinate 22,525 of JBBPBX010052410.1, forward strand.
AGTTATTGTTGAAGTGTTTTTTTTAGAAGTTTTACTTTTTAGAAGTGGTTTTTGTAGAAGTAATTGTAGAAGTAATTGTTTGAAAGTTTTTTAGAAGTTTTACTTTTTAGAAGTGGTTTTTGTAGAAGTAATTGTTTTAAAGTTTTTTAGAAGTTTTACTGTTTAGAAGTTTTGTTTTTTATAAAGTTTTAGTTCTTAAAAGTGCTGTATTTTAAGAAGTTGTTACTTTTTAGAAGTGTTTTTTACAAGTGAAGAAGAATTAACTACCAAATATGTGTTGTTGTGGTGCACACTGGAATGAAGCTGTGGATAAATAAAGGTTCCCCCATATAAATAAAGTATGTACCATGTGTTGTGTTATAAAATCAAAAAGAAATTTACTTTAATGCAAATGTTCATTATTCTTGAAACATACTGATGAACAAATGAAGGTTGTTGTCAATTTATTAAAATTAATAATCAATTTATTGGATAGTCAATTGATTGATAGGCAATCACACATTCAACCTTCCTCTTCTTATAGTTGCTTGTTGCCAGGGCACAGCACCATGTGGAGATGAGAAGAAGTCACGCAGGTTGTTCCTCACTGCATACGCTGTTCTTCCAGCATTCCTTGCAGCAGTTGATCGTCTTAATGGAGTCTCCTGATCGTATCCTGCAACCTGCCTCCATTCTCCTATACGGATGATAAACAAGAAAATAAATTGTAAGAGTGGGTGGGGTGTATTGTACTCAACATATGAGCTGTGGCAGTGGTCCCCAAACTTTTTCCTGCGAGGGCCACATAACTATTCCCTTCTCTGGTGAGGGGCCGGAAAAGTTTGTAAATGGAAGAAGTGTGACGATTGCAAATGGAAGAAGTGTGACAATTGCAAATGGAAGAAGTGTGATGATTGCAGCAATGCCAAAATGTAAAACTGTATTTTTTCAAATAACCCTATCTGGGTTCTTAACCAAAAATAAACCAAAGAAAAAATTAATAAACATTATATGTGGGTACGTCTCGTCTTGTGCAAAGTACGTTTCTGTGGTTTTGGTTCCATTGGCGACACCTACAGGTGATTCTGAGAAACTGTTCATGATGTGAAAATCATCATTGTTCACACCAAACACACATGATTAACAATTATTACATCCACATGGACGCAATTAGAATATAACCTGCAAAAAATATAAAAAACAGAAAAACTGAATAGTTTTGCACAGCTTGAATTCTTGTTTTTTGTTCATTTTTAGCTGTTTTAGCAGTTGAAGAACGTGATGCATGATGGGACAAGACAACGTTCCTCTGTTGCAGGGTATATTTAAATGAAAACAACGTTTTCTTTTTTTTATTCATTCCAGATTTAAAGAACACAAGAAAACTATTTTTTTTAAAAACACAAGAAATCCTCTGCTTCCTTTCATTTCATGTATTGTTTCATTTCTTGTTGTTTTTTCTAAATAGTTTTCTTGTGTTCTTTAAATCTGGAATGAATGTAAAAAAAAAAAAAAAATGTATCATGTGGGAATTGAACTCATGAAGTTCGGGACGGAAGGCGAACGCGCTACCCAGTGACCTATCTAGGCATGTTGTTATTGTGTGGTCAACTTCTCATTGTTGCGCAAACACACTCTCCCGGAAGACGCCGCCATCACTCTGACGCCCATATGCTCCCACATCCACCATCGTAAAGCGGTAATGTGCATCAC
>JBBPBX010052411.1:0-2500 GCA_038048925.1 Garcialebias charrua
TGGTCATCAGTACCAGCATATGTCAGCCCACTCTTCACCACTTCTAACCCTCTTTCTTCAGCCAAAGTCATTTCTTTGCCACCAGGCTGGCAATTGCCACAGCGGCAGCCTCCGCATCTCGGGGTGCAAGCAGCACCTATACTATCCCACTTCTTGCACTCAAGAAAATTATGAGTGGTAGCAGCAGAGCTAAAATGCTTGTTGGTAGGTAAGGAGCAGACATGTTCTTTATACATCATTGCAGCAGTTCTCATAGACCTTGCAAAGTGCGTTTTGGATTTGTGCGCTGTAATTGTAGCCTCTTCAAACAGCTCAGGGTGTGTTCCTGCAACCGTCTTTCCCAATGGTCCGTCCCATAATACAAGATCTCCAACAGCGCATATCTTCTGTGGAACCAGACGCCCTTCTTTATGGCTTATTAACAGCTGTATTTCCTTTGGTCTCTCTAGTTCACTGAGAGGGACACCAGGGAAGAACTTTTGCAATGTTTTGGCACTCACATGTTGGTGGATATCTGCAATGTTGTCTAAACCATAGCAGAGGAGTTGGTGGGACCTGAAATTTCCCCTTTCTGTTTTGACTCGGATCTTTAGGAGGTAACGTCTTGTAGTAACTTGAACTTTCATTCCTCCCACACCGTGGACAACAAGGGTTATAGCTTCACTTCTCAGGTTTAATCGATCAGCTGCTTTATGTGTTATATAATTTGTATCTGATGCTAGATCAATTAGGGTCCCAATTTTTTGTCCTGCATTTGCTGTGACCTCTAGTAGCATCATAATGACAGGCCACTCCACTAAAGCATTCTTTGCTAGAATGTTGGGCTGATTAGACACAAGAGGTGTTTTAGCCACCATGTTACAGAAAACATGGCGGCACTTTTCTGCCTGTTCAGGTGGGAGGCTTTTAATAAAGTCTTGTTGGGCTTGAGTGTAACGGTCTCCCACATCACCTCCCACTGTGCTGTCTTTGTGCTTCTGAACAGAAAGGCCTCTAGACACTTCCGCCCCTGGGCAAAGATAATAATGGTGCTCTGCAGTGTGTTGCTCTTTGCAGTCTGGTCGCCTGCACAGGAAATCAGTTTTACAGTATCCAACTCCACTGTGAACTTCAAGACATTTTTTGCAGGCCCCCAGCTTCCTGACAGCTTCCTTCTTTTCTGACAGCTTAAGCGTACGAAATTTTTGGCAAAAATACAGCCTTTTCTTGTGCTTTGCGTCTCCACAGACCACACAACCTTGAGATATGTTTGTTGGTTGGGCAGCTGTTCTGGTCCGGGCTTGCCGAGGTTCAGACCTTGGTTTTGACTCCTCCTCCTTCAGTTGATCCAGCTTTTCATAGATGGCTTCTTGACCTTTCAGAAATGTCAGGAGGTAGTCAAATCGTTTGTCCTCTTCAGCCTCTCTCCCTTTGCTGGCTACGTGGAGAAGCCATTCCTTTTTCAGACCATCCGGAAGTTTACTCTCTATTGCTTTCGTTATAAGGGGGTTCTTTATAGCACCGGTTGCACCAAGTTCTTTAAGGTCAATCAGAGCCTTTTCTACAGTTTGGATTAACTCGACTATCTTCTTGGGCTGGTTGCCTCTAACTGGTGGAACCGTCTGGAGCTCCTCCACTATCTCAAGGGCAATAGTTGTTTTGTTTCCAAAGCGGTTCTCTAGGACCCGAAATATCTCATCAGCTGTTGTGTAGTTTGTGAGACGATGGTCTCGTACTATTTTTTCGTCCACACTGTCTAGTAGATGAAATTTTTTAATCTCTTCGGATCCGGTAGGTTCTCCTTGCATCTGAAGTGCTTCCCAATCTTTTTTCCACTGATGAAACACTCTGCGAATGCCAGTGAACTTTGGGAGAGCAGCAGGCTTTAGTCTAATGGCTGGTGGGGCCGGGAAGATCGTTGAAGTACTCAATCTGCTGGTTCCTTCTTTGGTTTGTACTTCTGCTCTTCTTAATTCCAGTCTTGGCAATATAGTTTCGAGGCCTCTGATCCGGCTCAGGAACTGTTTTTGCTCTGCACGTGGAGCCCAGCATTTCCAATGTTTATGCACCGCCGTTGCTGTCTTCACCAATTTTTGCAGATGTTCTATTATGAACTCGTACGCAACTGTGTCTTTTCTTGGGTCCACAGAATCCACATGATCAGCATGTGCCTCTGCAGTTGTGACTGCCTGTGTCAGTTCATACTCTCCAAAATTTTCCCACAGTGTGTTTTGTATGAGATCTTTTAGTTCTTCCATCTTTTTCTCACACTCTGTGGTGGTTTTATCCAAGTCAGCTTTTTGCTGTTCACTTAACTCATCTGAGTCTGAATTTTCAGCAATGTACTGTTCTTCAACGTCATTATTGGCCTCAAGGACTTTACTAGCTTCTTCTGTGAGCTTTACAAAGCTGTCCCTGAGCTCCTCCTCAGACATCATGGTGTGCATTCGTAGCACATTATTGGCCACACGAGAAAATTGACGCTTCACTGTTGTTCTCGTGGTCTTCAACCTTGTCAGCA
>JBBPBX010052411.1:7500-24215 GCA_038048925.1 Garcialebias charrua
GCATGAAACTACTCTCCCTCGCTGTTACCGTCTTTACGTTCTGGTTTATGAGAGACTAATCTCATCCTAAAGTCAGAGTCAGACATTATTTATTGTCATTCTCACCACATGTGGTACATGTGATGAAACGAGATTATGTACACAGGCTCCCAGTTACATCCAACAATAAAATGTAAAATAAAAACAGTGATAACATCTAAGATATGAACTAAGAAAAACATCAAGTAAAAATACACTAAGCACTGATGCATCCCACCACAGCTGTATCATCTGTAAACTTTACAACATGACAGCCTGGATGGGCAGGTGCACATGTGAGCAGAGTGAACAACAAAGAGTAAAACCAGGCAACAAGATCTGAACCTGTTTTCTGGAAGTTTAAAGCTGAGGCTCAATGTGTTTCTCTGACTTCAAGGTGTTTTTCTCTTGTTTCCTCACTAAACACAGCCTCCATGGATTTGCATCATCAGCCCACAGCTGTCCACACAGAGTCTCCATGCAGGAAATCATTGAGCAACAATGATTCTTGCCCTGCAGCACATGTGGAAGGAGCTCCTCTCACTGACAGAAAAGTACCATGTAGGCTTGATGTGGACAGTAAATTAAACTTTAGTTCATTGTTGTTACTGCAGGAAAGAGTGGGAGATGATTCTTTGTGAACAAGTGTCCGAGTCCTGAAGATTGAAATCATTCTCCTCACTCCCTCTCATTGTTTCATTCTCTAAAACACTTTAAGACAGGGGGATGGGGGTTCACCTATGAACAATTATTATCTTACCTGTTGCAGATGGCTGTTTGAATGACCTCAGTTTGTAGTTTAGTTATGAGCTAATAGCTACTCTGAGCCATGAATGGATTGTGGCCATCTTATCTTAAAAATATAATTCAATTAAATTCAAAAATACTTTATTAATCCCAGAGGGAAATTAAATGTTGTAACTCAACATCCTGGTTTCATTAAAGAGTTGTTCTAGATGCTGATGGCAGGAAGGATCTCTTGTCTTGCAGAGGATCTGAAGAAACCTCTGACTGAAGACACTGTTGTTGTAGGACAGTCTGATGAAGAGGATGCTGAGGGTTGTCTATAATGTTCTTCATTTGATGAAGAATCATTTTTTGTACAATCATCTCCAAAGGTTCTAGAGGAGTCCTCAGAACTGAACCAGCCTTGTTGATATTTTTAAGTCAGCTGCTCTGGTGCTGCTACTCCAGCTATGATGGTAGAAGACACAGCGCTCTCTACAACAGACTTGTAGAAGATATGCAGCATCTTGTTACAAACACTGAAGGACTTCAGCTTCCTCAAGAAGTTCAGTCTGCTCTGTCTCTTCTTGTAGACGCTTCACTGTTGCATCTCCAGTCCAGTCTGTTGTCCAGGTGAACCCCGAGGTATTTATACTTCTCCATCACCTCCACTTCTTCTCCCATGATGGAAATAGTGTTGGACCTGTCCCTGTTTCTCCTGAAATCTACAATCATCTCCTTGGTTTTGTTCACATTCAAGATGAGATGATTGTTTCCACACCATGTCACAAAGTGGTCCAGCAGTTCACTGTACTCAGCTTCTTGTCCATCTCTGATACACCCGACCACTGCAGAGTCATCTGAATATTTCTGCACATGACAGGAGTCTGTTTTGTACTGGAAGTCTGAGGTGTACAGAGTGAAAAGGAGTGGTGAGAGTACAGGACCCTGTGGTGCTCCTGAGCTACTGACCACCTGGTTAGACACACAACTCTTCAGTCTCACAAACTGTGGTCTGTTTGTCAGGTGGTCTTTGATCCAGGTGATTGTTGAGGCCTCCACCTGAGTCTTCTGGAGTTTCTGACAAAGTAAATCAGGCTGGATTGTGTTAAATGCACTGGAGAACTCAAACAACATGACTCTCACAGAGCTGTCTTTTCTACATGACAGGGAGTTTGCATCATGTTATGATGACATCTTCAACTCCAAGTCCACGCTGATAAGCAAACTGCAGCAGGTCCTGATCTGCTTGTTTGTTTAGTCAGGTGGACCAACAGGAGTCTCTCTAGGACCTTCATGATGTGGGATGTCAGGGCAACAGGTCTATAGTCATTGAGGACTGATGGGTGAGTTGGTGCTGGAACAGGGAAGTTTTCCACAACACTAGAACCTTCTCCTGAGTCAGGCTAAGGTTGAAGAGGAGCTGCAGAACCCCACAGAGCTGCTCTGTACAGACCTTCAGGACTCTGGGACTGACACCATCTGGACCTACAGCCTTATTCTCTCCAGCTGCTTCCTCACCTGACTTCTGGAGACGCAGAGGGGGGAGGCAAAGGAGGCATCAGCATCTTCTGATTTGGTTGAAGACCAACATGTAGAAGAAGAAGAGTCCATGACTGAGGTGGTAGATATGATTTTTGAGGTGTGACAGGACAGCCTTGGGTCAAAGGAGGGTGGTATGTCTGTTTGGCTTGTGACAAGAGAGGAGGATGCTGAGCTTGTTCCATGGTAGTTTGTAAACTATACATTGACGTCTGCATTAAAATATACCGTAATTTTCGGTCTATAAGCCGCAACTTTTTTCACAGGCTTTGAACTCTGTGGCTTATACAATGCTGTGACTAATTTATTAATTAATAAAAAAAACATTTACTGTACATTTTTATATATGTTACCGGTACATATTTATTAAAAGATAATAAATAAAAAATCTTGCTGTGTATATTAGGGGTGTAACGGTACACGTGGGTACGGCACATTCGGTCCACCTGCGTACCTTTTCAGTTATTTTTTCACTCATTAAGTTTTATTAACGGGAGATTGTGCGCCGCGGAACTAAAGTTCCTGAGCGTGTTTCAGCACGGCGCCATAGTCTTGCAGCACACGTAGCATTAGCAGCCTGGCATCTTGTTGCGGTCTGCTGTTTGAGAACATTATGGCTTTCTTGTTAAAAGACGTGAACAAATCCAAAGCTGTGTGTGTACGTTGTTTCATGGAGATTGTATCTGCTGCAGGAAATAAGTCTAACTTGTTAACGAGCTTCAAACGATATCATCCGAATGTGAACGTCTCTTCTACAGAAGAGCAGCTGGGTTGGTACAAACACCGATAACAGCAACATTTAAATAACCTTCATCAGGTAATTCAGATCGGTCCAAATAATAACACAAACTGTAGGAGATTTTAAAGCTCTGGATCTACATCTGAATGTTGTTGATGCACCAGCTTTAAAGTTACTGAGCCCCGCTACGACATCCATCACGTCAACATTTATGCCAAAATTTTGTAGCAGCACTTTATGAAAAAGCTAAAACTGATCGTCAACAAGACCTGGAGCTGATTAAAGCCCTGATGATGATGATGATGAGCTAGATTCAACCACCTCATAACAGAAATGATGACTGTTCAAGAAGAGGTATTGTTATTTTATTATTATTATCTAATTACCTTTTTTTAATTTAAAATTATAATCTTATTAACTCATTTTTTTTAACCTGTTTATGTTTTATTTGCAGTCTGGGACAGAGGTAGCAGGTCCAAGAAGAGGTTGTTGTGAGTAATGAGGACAAATACAGCCACACTGCTGCTACTGTTGTTGTTGAGATGATTTTCTCCACCACTGGAGATATTCACTGCAACTAGATCTGTGCTTTTAGCAGAAAATGTGGACAAGTTGGTCTTTTTGGACAAAAACTTTAAACTTTATTAGTTAGATTGTAAACAGTCTTTTGCTGCTTATTGTTCTGGTTCTGACTGTTATTGTATTTATTAAGATTTTTATTATTGTTAGTATAGTTTATTTATTATAAAGAGTGCCGTTTATTTAAAATATCATCGAAATGGGTCACTTTTATTTATTTTTATAGACCCATTTAGTGTTTGTAAACAAGGACGGCTGCGCGCGCAACGTGGATACAGAAGACTCCACCCACCCAGGCATTTTTCCAAGCATAACAAAGTTGCGGAGTGAATCGAGCTAATTAATTTCCTCCACCAGCAACAAAATGTCAGGATGTTGCGTATATGGTTGTACAAATAGGTCTTCTAAGGAAGGACTGAAGTTCTACCGCATACCTCGAGGCAATCGACCATTTCAAAGCCACCGAAGGAAGCTGTGGCTTCAGGCCATCAAGCGGGTGGATTGGACCGACGACATCATCAAAAACGCACGAGTATGCGGTGCCCATTTTATATCAGGTAAGGTTACTCATCTAGTTTTATTTCACCATAAACCCTGGTTGTCATTAACCATTGTTTTTAAAAACTAGACGCAGTTTAGTCAGAGTCAGAGAGTCAGAGAGTCTTTATTGTCATTTGCACCGCATGTGGTACATGAGATGAAAACGAGATTATGTACACGAGGTCCCAGTTACATCCAACAACAAATGAAAGAGAAAAACAGTAATAACATCGAGAACTAACTAAGAAAAACATCAACTAGTAATACACTAAGCCTAATATAGTGGGAATAAACAGCAGCACGAACATGAGTTTGTATGAGCAGATGGTCACAGATGGTCACAGATGAACACAGCAACAAGAAAACATATCAGCATCACCATGATGTGATATTTTGCAGTGTTTATTTTAATTTTATTTTTATTTATTCATGAGTCTAACAGCCTCAGGGTAGAAGCTGTTCCTCAGTCTAGTGGTTCTACACTTGATGCTCCTCAACCTCCGTCCTGAGGGGAGTGGGGCAAAGAGTGAGTGTGCTGGATGAGTGAGGTCTTTCATGATACAGGTGGCTCTTTTCCTGCATCTAGAGGTGTAAATGTCTGTGATGGTGGGGAGACTGACTCCAACAGACTTCTGTGCAGCCTTCACCACTCTCTGCAGAGCTTTTCTTTCTTCAACTGTGCAGCCTCCATGCCACACGTTGATGCTGGAGCACAGGATGCTCTCCACTGCACACCTGTAGAACGAGGTGAGAACTGGGCTGCTCAGACCGGCTCGTCTCAGCCGTCTGAGGAAGTAGAGTCTCTGATGACCTTTCTTGATCAGGCTGGTGGTGTTGTTGCTCCAGCTGAGGTTATCATTCAAGTGTACACCCAGGTATTTGTAGCTGGAGACCACTTCCACTGCAGACCCACCTATTATCAGTGGGGCATGGGTGTGTTTGTTCCTTCTGAAGTCCACAATCATCTCCTTTGTCTTCTTCACATTCATGTGAAGATTGTTCTCTTTGCACCAGCTCTCCAGATGTTCCACCTCCTGTCTGTAGCTGGACTCATCATTGTTTGTGATGCATCCCACCACCGCTGTATCATCTGCAAACTTAACAATATGACAGCCTGGAAGTGTGGCTGTACAATCATATGTGAGCAGAGTGAACAGAAGGGGGCTCAGCACACATCCCTGAGGAGAGCCAGTGCTGAGGGTTATGGTGGAGGAGGAGAAGTTGTGGATCTTCACGGACTGTGGTCTGTCTGTTAAGAAGTCTAGTACCCAGTTACAAATAGAGGGGCTTAGTCCAAGTGTAGATAGTTTGTCTATCAGAGTTTGGGGGATCATGGTGTTGAAGGCAGATGTGAAGTCCACAAAGAGCAGACGCACGTATGAGTCTTTCTGATCCAGGTGGGTGAGAGCAGTGTGGACCACGGAAGAAATGGCGTCCTCTGTTGATCGGTTCTCACGGTATGCGTATTGATGAGGGTCCTCATTGATGTTGACGGTTGCCTTGATGTGGGACATGACCAGTTTCTCAAAACATTTAGCGACTATCGGGGTGAGGGCCACCGGTCTATAGTCATTCAGACCAGTCACTGTGGAGCTCTAGTGGTGTTAAATTCGGCCGGAAAGTTGGCTAGAAGCTAGTTGCTAATAAGCTAGGACTTTATCAAAAATGCACGAGTATGCGGTGCCCATTTTATATCAGGTAAGGTTACTCATCTAGTTTTCTTTCACCATAAACCCTGGTTGTCATTAAACATTGTTTTTAAAAACTACACGCAGTTTATTGGTGTTAAATTCGGTCGGAAAGTTGGCTAGAAGCTAGTTGCTAATAAGCTAGCTCTTAAAGCTGCAGTATGTAGCTTTTTTTATGAACATATTTCTTCACTCTGTCCCTACCTCCTGACAGACTGATGTTAGCCAGGTAATCTCTGAAAAAAAATAAAAAAAAATATTGTCCCCTTGCTTCTCCAGGTGGTAAATAAGCATTTCTAAAAAGAAAAGGTGACCCGCCATTTTCCAGCCAATAAAAACAGAGTTTGTAACCAGCCAATAAAAACAGAGCTTGAATTTGAATCAGCCAATAAAAACAGAGCTTGAATTTGAAATTCAACAGACCACAAGGGGGCAGAGCCACATATGGCTCTGAGGGGGAGGGATCAGAATGCTTTGCCTGTTGAAAATATTTCTAACTGCTGCAGTTCTACAGAAACTGCATACTGAACCTTTAATAAACAAATGCCTATGTGCTTTATTTTCAGGGGAAATGTCGTTGGATTATCGAAGTCCTGACTTCGTACCGTCTGTGTTTGTGTACACTAAAAGCCAGGGAGCACGAGCGAAGATGGAAAGGTATGGATAATTAGCTTTGGCCTGTCTTTACTATTTTTTTTCTGTTCTGTTGTCATGGTCTTTAGCATACTTTAGTGTAGTGCAGGCTTTGAAATACAGCTCTGTAGTAAAAGTAGATGATGTGTAAATGTTTACTTACTATGTGTCTCACAACATCTTCACATAATTTTATTTTAGGTACCAGAGGAAAAAGAGGAGAGATGATGGTGTGCACATGTCATCACATCAACCCAGCCCTGGCAGTGTCACTTCAGATCAACAACAACAATCCAACTTGGAACATGATCCTGGTACAATTATGTCCTATCTAAGAAATATTTCAATAAATTTATTGTTTCATTAATTAATTAATTAATTATAGATAGATTTAAAATCTCTAAAATACTAGGGGTGTCGTCCAACATTCTGCTCATATGTTATTCAAACCCGATTGTTTTAATTGCAGTTTTGACCCCACAATCGTGTACAGCCGACTTTTGTTCAAAATTAATCAGCTAAAAAAGAAGACACAAGTCACAGCACAGGCACGTTCTGTGTCACAGAGCATAAAGTGTTGCTTCCTGCTTTTCGGTGCATTTGCTTAACGTTTCTTTTCATAACTTTCAGCACAAGAAGATGTCGTCCGAAGGACTGAATATGATGAACTGAACCTGAGGCACTGTCAACTTCAGAATGAATATGCCCACCTGCGTCAGGAGTTTGACACGCTGCAGGCTGAACATCAAAAGTTAAAACATAAACTGGAAGGATCTCAGTTTTCTTATTCAACTGTTAAGTGCAACTTTACACAACTCATTTTTCTCACAGGACTTACATCTGTCATCTTCCAATGTGTACTTAAAAAAATAACTGGCAGTGTAGACCAAATCTGTCAAAAACTTAGTGTTGAGGATCACTTATTAGTTGTTCTGATGAAATTAAGGTTAGGCCTAAGTAACGTTGACTTGGCATACAGATTCAATGTATCAAAAACCACCATTTCAAATATTTGCAGAACTTGGATACCTGTAATGGCCGTGATCCTCAAGCCGCTCATTAAATGGCCAACAAAAGGTGCCATACTTAAAAACATGCCCAAATTCTTTAAGCGTAAATTTAAAAAATGTCGATGTATCATAGATTGTACTGAAATTTTTATCGCCAGACCAAGTAATTTGACAGCCAGGGCTCAAACATGGTCAAATTATAAACACAATAACACAGTCAAATATTTAATTGCCATCACACCTGCTGGGGCGATTAGTTTTCTGTCTCCTGGGTGGGGTGGGCGGGTATCCGATAAACAGATTACAAACGAATCTGGTTTCTTACAACTTTTGGAGTCTAAGGATGAGGTATTAGCAGACAGGGGATTTCTAATCAGAGATGAGCTGGCAGCTTATGGTGCAACCCTTCGCATCCCTCATTTCACAAAGGGAAAGAAACAGCTCTCTGCACATGAGGTGGACTCATCACGACAGCTTTCTCGTGTCAGGATACATGTTGAGCGAGTCATTGGTCGGTGGAAGAACTTTAAAATTTTACAAAGTGTAATTCCACTGTCACAAGTTGATATGTTAGATGACATTGTTGTGTTATGTGGTGCCCTGACAAACCTCTGTAAAAGTGTTGTTCCTAAAAAGTAATTTCTCTGTAGCTGCATAAAAAGTAACTGTTCAGAACATAAAAAGTAACTGTTCTGAACATTAAAAGTAACTGTTCTGAACATAAAAAGTTTCTGCAAATTTTTACATATAAGTTTGCTATTTGATCCACATCACTTGAAATGAACTTTTAAATGTTTATGTACTGCAGTAGATCAATAAACTGTCATCTGTCTAACAATAAACAAACGATTTGATTAAATTACAACTTGTGTATTTCTTTAAAATTGTATATACAGGTACAATGTGGTTCAAAATTAATCTAAATATTTGAATTTGACATGAAAAACAGACTAGAAACCTACCAAAAAATTAAGATGTTTAATATAAGATTTATTTAAAACAATCAACAGATTATTAATGGATGCAAAAATCAAGGTAAATAACAGACCACCTATAACAGCTACGGTGGTACAAAACAAAGTATTAAAAACCCTGACATTTAGCACTTGTTTATGCACAAATTCATGGCATTTTTCACATTCAGGACAAAAACATCTGGCATTCCTCACAGGTCCAAGTTGCTGATTTCCTTTTGATTTTTGCACAGCTGTAGTGAAAGTAGTTATTGCACTTAACACAGCTGATCATTTTGCCGTACTCTGGCCTTTCACAAACCTTACAGGTTTTCTCAGACTCAAAGGCAGGATCGTGTCTTCTGGTCAGGAGTTCTGGCAACAAACCTGAGATGAAAAGGTTTTGAGCTTTTGGCAGGGTGTCTTGTAGAAACGCTAGATTTTTTAGAACACGCTGTAGAATGAGTTGTTGTTTTGACCACAACACAAAGTCACAGTATTTGACATCACAAACAAACATGTGCAGTTGGATCTGATGGTAGTATGGGTGTGATTGCTTTAAAGTGAAAGAGTTGTCCAAACAAAACTTACTGTCATCTGTACATCCATTAAAGTTTTGCTGATATTTGTATGGACATTTTATTTCCACCACACCTTTGCCACAGCATTTACAACTTACTATTCCATCAGGTGATGAGCCAAGGTGTGGCTCAGAAGGCAGCACTACTAACCCACAGCTGCTTACAGTTAAATCTTCATGTGTTTTGGCCATTAAATCAGTGTATATTTGTCGTGCAGTTTCTTCCATGTTTTGTCCCCACAGCACAGACGGTACATTTAAATCTCTGTGGTTGTACTGCATTACATCCATCAGATATGTGTTGCTGATCATGTCCGAAGTGGTGGCACGATGAAATTTGGTGCTTGTGATTCGACCAGCTCTATGGATTTTCCACTCACTGGACTTTGACTGCTGTCTGGTTACAGCTTCCAGCCTTTTGCACTGATAAGGTGTGTGTTTAGTTTTCAGCAGGTGAAATGTTTCCTCACATTTCACCTTTAGTTCATCGGGTGTCAGGTCTCTGGATGATGTGCTGAATAAAGCAGTTAAGGGCTCCGGTAAATCTTGATGCTCATCATAGTTGTCGTCAGATGAAGCGGTGTCCGTGTCACTGTTTTCGAAGCTCGTCAGCACTGCACAATCTGGGTCCACAGCCCGCAGTTCTAGGATGTCGTCATCTGTCAGCACTATCAAAAAAAAGGATAGTTAGGGTGGTATATTACATCCATATCTTCAAAAGTGAGATGAAAATGTAAACGCAGGGCTCCAGACTGCGCTTAGCTGGGTTAGATTTTACCTGTGAAGTTCAGACTATTTACAATGTTTTTAGCCACTTCTCTATTAATAATGATTATTAGGGATGTGCCGATCAGGTTTTTTGAAACCGATACCGATACCGATCACCTATGTGTGACGATCACCGATACCGATCAAAAAACCGATTGCCTATATGTGAGCCGATCACATAAACCGATCACCGATCACCGATCAAATGGCTTACCTGTAATTTATGAGTGCTGCTTCTGGCTACAAGATCTGAATCTTGTAGCCAGAAGCGGTGATTATAAATTAAATGTTTTAGTCACTCAAACAATTTGTAATTAGGAGTAGAGGCCAATGTATGTTATGAATAAAAATGAAATGAGTGTGAACTGTGTTACTTGTATAAAGAAAGTAGTCTGGAGTCCCTGAAAATTTAATAATTATCAAAGTGGGCCTTATTTTGCCTCTGTCAACATCTACATGCCTCTGGGTGTCCCACTGTTCTTGTGAGTAGGTTTTGATGCTGCTGGAAACTGCTTGCATAGCCTCTTAGTTTTGGTGAACTTGATTTCACTCAGTGGAGCTGGCTTGACCTCTTTTCGACTCTCTTTCCACATGCACACACCGGAGGTAACTGCTGCCTTCTCTGTCCTTCCCATCCTAACTGCAAGCTCGACTTTGAACAGTATGGCAGCTGCATGACTACAGCATGATCCTAGGCTGAAATGTTGGAAATTACTAACATGTTATGGTGGAAATGTCACTTTTGAATGTTTCCTGACCAAGTTCTGACTTTGCTTGTAAATAAATAAACATTTGTGATTTTCATTAGCTTCTGAAATTCAAGCCACTGTGACCACTGGATGAATATTTTGGAATATGTAATGACTAAGTTATCTGAGCAATGCAATTAAAAAATTTTACACTGAAAACTGAAATAATGTAAAATCTAAAATTGCAGTGGCCTAAAACAGAAGTAAATTATGCATATCAAGAACCAAAATTAACTTACCCTGCCATACAGGTGCAGTTTGCTGTGAGAATGTAGTTCTCCACTTTGTTCACGATTACCCAAGCCTCATACATTGTAGTCTTTGCACCTTGTCTCTGACTGGGGAGGACTTTGGACTTTAACACACAGAAATCTGCGTCCATATCATAATATCGCACTTCCTGTACATGTCCACAAACAACGTAGTCATACGCATCGAGTGATTTGTATGCTCGTAGTTTTTCTCTTGTGTACACGCTAGGTTTCTCCACCAAATACGTGTAAATATCAGGCCACTGAAGGCTAGGCCACTTACTCATGTCATCCTCCCATTCAGTAACTGTACACGGATCAGGAAGCTGATGGCCATTGCTCAAAGTTAACTTATTAAAGTAAGCTTTGCGATCAATTACCGATAACCCGCTAGCGTAGCTTGATAATACACTACGAGCCGCCATACTGCTGTATCCACGCTGCGCGCGCAGCACCTTGATGACGTAGGCTGTAAATGGGTCTATACAAATGTATTGTTTACTTGACACATTTTCAAAATAAACATTTTATGTCTTTCTTTTATGCCCTCCCTGGGCTGCCAACTTACCGTGGTGGAGGGGTTTGAGTGTCCCAAAGATCCTAGGAGCTATGCTGTCAGGGGCTTCATGCCCCTAGTAGGGTCACCCAAGGCAGACAGGTCCTAGGTGAGGGACCAGACAAAGTGCAGCCCAAACACCCCTTATGATGAGTAACAGTAATGGAATCAATGTTCCCTCGCCCGGACGCGGGTCACCGGGGCCCCACTCTGGAGCCAGGCCCGGAGGTGGGGCACGTTGGCGAGCGCCTGGTGGCCGGGCTTTTACCCATGGAGCTCGGCCAGGCACAGCCCGAAGAGGACACGTGGGTCCCCCTTCCCATGGGCTCACCACCTATGGGAGGGGCCAAAAGGGTCGGATGCAATGTGGGATGGGTGGTGGCCGAGGGCAGGGACCCTGGCGGTCTGATCCTCAGCTACAGAAGCTGGCCATTGGGACATGGAATGTCACCTCTCTGGTGGGGAAGGAGCCTGAGCTAGTGTGTGAGGTTGAGAGGTTCCGGCTAGAAATAGTCGGACTCACCTCAACGCATGGCTCTGGCTCTGGAACCAGTTTCCTTGAGAGGGGTTGGACACTCTTCCACTCTGGAGTTGCCCCTGGTGAGAGGCGCCGAGCAGGAGTGGGCATACTTGTTGCCCCCCATCTTGGTGCCTGTACGTTGGGGTTCACCCCGGTGAACGAGAGGGTAGCCTCCCTTCGCCTACGTGTGGGGGGACGGGCTCTGACTGTTGTTTGTGCCTATGCGCCAAACGGCAGCGCAGATTACCCACCCTTTTTGGAGTCCTTGGAGGGGGTATTGGAGAGTGCGCCTCCTGGGGACTCCCTTGTTCTACTGGGGGACTTCAACGCTCACGTGGGCAATGACAGTGAGACCTGGAGGGGTGTGGTTGGGAGGAACGGCCCCCCTGATCTGAACCCGAGTGGTGTTCTGTTATTGGACTTCTGTGCTCGTCATGGATTGTCCATAACGAACACCATGTTCAGGCATAAGGGTGTACATATGTGCTCTTGGCACCAGGACACCCTAGGTCGCAGTTCAATGATCGACTTTGTTGTCGTCTCATCTGATCTGCGGCCGCATGTCCTGGACACTCGGGTGAAGAGAGGGGCGGAGCTGTCAACTGACCACTACCTGGTGGTGAGTTGGCTCCGATGGTGGGGGAGGATGCCGGTCAGACCTGGCAGACCCAAACGTATTGTGAGGGTCTGCTGGGAACGTCTGGCAGAGTCTCCCGTAAGACGGAGCTTTAACTCCCACCTCCGGGAGAGCTTTGAACACGTTCCGAGGGAGGCGGGGGACATTGAGTCCGAGTGGGCCATGTTCCGCGCCTCTATTGTCGAGGCAGCTTATCAGAGTTGTGGCCGCAAGGTTGTTGGTGCCTGTCGTGGTGGCAACCCTCGAACCCGGTGGTGGACACCGGCAGTGAGGGATGCTGTCAGGCTGAAGAAGGAGTCCTATTGGGCCTTTTTGGCCTGTGGGACCCCGGAAGCAGCAGATAGGTACCGACAGTCCAAGCGGCATGCGGCTCGGGTGGTTGCTGAGGCAAAAACTCGGGCGTGGGAGGAGTTCGGAGAGGCCATGGAGAATGACTTCCGTACGGCTTCGAGGCGATTCTGGTCCACCATCCGGCGTCTCAGGGGGGGAAAGCGGTACGCGACCAACACCATTTATGGTGGGGATGGCGTGCTGTTGACCTCAACTCGGGATGTTGTGAGTCGGTGGGCGGAATACTTCGAAGACCTCCTCAATCCTACTGGCACGTCTTCCACTGAGGAAGCGGAGCCTGGGGACTTTGGGTCGGGCTCTCCAATCTCTGGTGCTGAGGTCACCGAGGTGGTTAAAAAGCTCCGCGGTGGCAGGGCTCCGGGGGTGGATGAGATTCGCCCTGAGTTCCTTAGGGCTCTGGATGTTGTGGGGTTGTGTTGGCTTACGCGACTCTGCAATATTGCGTGGACATCGGGGGCAGTTCCCTTGGATTGGCAGACTGGGGTGGTGGTTCCCCTATTCAAAAAGGGGGACCGTAGGGTGTGTAGTGACCTACCCAGGGTCAAATTAAGGTTTTTGAACTGTCCAGTGATGACCTTTACTGACCTCTCAGTAAAGCAAGACATTTACTACAAAATTATTCATTTAGCTATAATCTGATAACATAGTCACCAATAAGAGACTATTTCTATCTTTGATTTTAGGCTGATGTGATCAAAAGAATAACTTTTGTCATTTTCATGATGTGTGCTTTTAAGCTGTGTTATTCTGTGAGAGTTAAACTGTGTTTCACTGCTGTGTCAAAGGTGCAATCTCGGGTCACAGAGACTTCTTTTAATTTTGTTAATTCAAATGTTATCAAATGAATAATTTTATTTGTAAGAGCATCAGTACATTTTAATGTCAGATAAATCAAATACTCTGCTTAATTCAAAATGTTGTACATGGAGGATTTCTCCTCTCCTCTCGAACTTGCATGTGAAGATAAAAGGAACACTTTATCTCATTCATTTTAGCTTGAGCTCAGGACAATCTAGACACCCAAAGACTTTTGTTTTTGTCCTATTTAATAATCAAGCTATTATCATTAATAGGTCCCATATGTTATGCTCTGATGACGTTTGTTTATTCATACAACAGTGTTGGTAATGAGTTAAGAAAGTTCTAAATCTGCTGTATCATGAGACTGGCGTCTTAAACTAACTTTCTTATCCTTTCTGACATTTTTAATCTAACTTATGCCTCCTCTCAGTGGCTCCTGGCTTAACAGACTGAATCAGAAAGAGCTACGTCTTTCTAGGTCAAGTTAGCCTTAAAAGAGCTCTGACTTCCTGTTTTCCTTGAAGTCTGCTGGAGTAAGCCTCAAACCATGGTCTTCTCCAAAGAACTGATGATCGTCTAGTCACACGCTAATGACCACGTCATTCAGTTAAAAGATTTATAACATGCCTGTTATAAATCTATTTCAAGCCGTGAAAAGCTCTCTTTTATTGACATTCCTTTAAGGAACGTCTTATCTTGGAAACACCACCAGGAGCTGCCGTTACTTTCGGTTCGAGTCAAGGCGCACGTCTGGAGACGCTGAGAATGGTAAACGAACTGACCAAACTGGACCGAGGGAGACTGACCATCTTCACGAGGTAACAAGTCGTCAAATGCTTTGCCAAGGGTACCAACGTGTAGCTTTAATCGGCCGGAGAACTGCCATGTTTCTGGTTAAAACACATCAAGATAACTCCCTGACTCTTAACTTTTCTTCCTCCATAAATTTCTCCTCCTAAATCTTTCCCTCTCTATCTAAGCTGGAAACTATTTTAAGTTAAAGAGCCCACAGACTAAATATGCTTAACATCTAATATTTATGTCTGTTGTGTTAAATTTAAGTGTGCTGACGTATTTGAATTGAAAGAAAGTGAAATCATGTCAATCAAGTGTAATGGTGTTAATTTAGTTGATTTATTTTAAATAAATGGTAGTGTCGCCTGGCATACCAAACTAAGTTAATGTCCATTGTCACTTAATGGCTCTGTTTATTTATCCATCATAAAGACCACAGAAATATTGGGTAAACTGAAAAAGAACAGAATCCGTGAACATTTACTATTCAATCTGAATAAGTAAATTAATTAAGATAAAGAGGTCAGTATTAATATTGACCTCCTCATAATTCTTACATCTGGTGGCCTTCGTACGTGGTTCTGAAAGTTTATTGATTTCTGTGGTTTCTCATGAACTGTAACGTCATGTTTGCATAAGTGGATCCAAGTTTTAAACTCTGAGGATAATGATTTTGGCTGGAAGTGTTCAAAGCAGGCAGATTCTGCATGTTTTTATCATTTGAAGCTGTGAGATTATTATTGTTTCAACTCTGTTAGACGCTGTTGGAAGCATTCAGGTGAAGTTTTGTCAGCCGTGGTCTGTGGTGGTTCTGGTCCTGGTTCGGTCCAGTTCACGCAGACTCCTGTACAAAGCTTTGTTTGACCGCCGAGTCAGAAGCCTGAAAGCTAATTTAACATCTACAAGATTGCTGTTGTGGTATTTTACATTTTAGAGCAGGTCAAAGAAGCATATAACTGTTAGAACGGTGTCGGATAGTGGTTCTGAAACCCGAGTTCTGCTCCCTTAAAGTGGACGGAACCGACCTTGACGCGCTCCGAGAGAGTCCGTGTTTGTTCAACAGCTGCAGTGCTGTGTTACTGAGCGTAACTACGTTGGCCTGTCTAGGTGTGTTCGCCGCATGTTTCAGAATTTTGGAAAGTTAATTTGTAGCGTTTGAGTTGTTTTAAGAGTCCATAAAGTTGTGGTCTGCGGTGCTGAGCTAACGTTAAGAAGACGTGTCCGCATGTCTGTTTATGAGCTGTGATTGGATGAAACGAGAGCTGGGAGCTGTCAATCACTCGTAGCGAACGCTGATTCGCTGTAGTGGGAACGCACGCCGTTGCGACCAACCCACTTTGTCGTCATTTCCGGTACTTCATTGGTCGAAGGTTAGAAAACTACATTTACCATGGTTGCTTGGGAAAAGGACTACAAGCACTGTGATTGATTGGTTGACGTCACGTATCTGTGTAGCGAGCTCCGCCTCGCTCAGCACAGCAGAGCTGGTGACGCGCTGCGTCGACCCGCCTATTTGTGTCGTCATTTCCTGGTGCACTTTCAGTGACGAACAGTCACATTCACAAAAAACATCATAAAAAGTCAGCATTTTATGGTGAGTTACCAGCTTTTAATTTTGTTCTGTACACAAACAATAGCTCCTGTTTATTTTAAATAAAATATTTAGAATAACAGAGGTACGGACAAACATTTTTGCTTATTTTAAATACAAAGAATTTAAAATAACAAACAAAAGTACAGTTTTCACTCCAGATAACTGAAAAATTTTTCCTTTCTCTTCCTTTCTCTGACACATCATCTTCCACAGTTGTCCTGTGCACATTTAAACTTTCCTGTTTATTTCAAATAGTGAAAAGTTTAGAATAACGAATACAGAACATCTTTTATTTTGATTTTCACTGAAAATCCAGATAAAAGATGGCAGGCACAGAGGGTGAGACCCCTGACACCTCTGATACAGGGCAGCCTGTGCCACCTCAAGGCCACGACCCGACCAAAGCAGATTGGATCGAATGTGCCTTATTTTCACTCACAGGGCCCATCACAAACTACCATGAAGAGACACAGTTGATGGAGGAAGCAGATGTGGACAGTGCATTAAAAACTGTAACAGCTGGAACCACAACGGCTGAAAAGAAAGCAGACAGAGATAAACGTTTAGCTAAATTAAGCCTTCTGTTAAAGGCCAAGCTAGACTTTGAAACTGCTGTACGCCGGGCTGTCTCTACATCATGTTTAACAGCACAAAGGGAGGTTGCCACTTTACAGCAGGAGGTAAA
>JBBPBX010052412.1:0-17193 GCA_038048925.1 Garcialebias charrua
CAACAATAAAATGTAAAAGAAAAACAGTAATAAGATCTAAAATATGAACCAAGAAAAACATCAACTAAATACTATACACTAAGCACTAATAGTCTTAGGACTTTCTCAGTGAGTTTTCAGAACTACTGGCTGAACTGCTGCCAAAATTTGACTCCCTGCTTTTTTGTGGAGATTTCAACGCACATATCTGCTGCCCAAGTAATCAACTTGGATGTGAGTTTCAGGACCTCCTGGACTCTTTTAACCTGTCGCAATCTGTCTCAGGGGCCACGCACAGTCAGGGTCATACACTGGACTTAATTATCTCCCACGGCCTTCACATATCTGCTGTGGAGATTCTGGACACCTGTATTTCAGACCACTTTCCCATCTTATTTGAATTTTCCACCCCTCCTGCACCGAAGGCTGTTCTCCCAGCACATCTCTGCCGCTCCATCACCCCATCCACTCAAAGTCAGTTCACTGATGCCTTTAAGAGCACTGACTTATGCTCTGCTGTCAGCCTGGACCCATCTCTACATCCTGAGGACTTCATCACCTCCTTCCATCACACCTGCACAACGATCTTGGACTCCATCGCTCCTCTCAAACAGGCTTCTTCAAAGAACAAACCACCCCCATGGCTCAACGAAACAACGCGGGCTCTTCGACAACGCTGCAGGAAAGCAGAGCGAAAATGGAGGCGCGACCGGCTTCATGTGTCCCAGGGAATACTGAGAGACTGTCTCTGTGATTATCAAAATGCTGTTAAGCAGGCCAAGTCACAGTACCTCTCCAATTTAATCTCCACCAGCTCCAACCGGCCGAGGACGCTATTCAACACACTCCAGTCTGTTATCAATCCATCTGTCAATGTTCTGAAAACTGCCACACAGTCTACCTGTGACGACTTTCAGAGCTATTTTGTCAACAAAATAGACTCTATCAGGCAGAACATTGTCAGTTCATCCAACACCATCCAGTCATGTGCCTCTGCAATAACCACAGCTGTTTTTGACCAATTTGACCTGGTCTCACTGCCTCACCTCATCAAGGTGGTTCAGCAGATGAAACCAACTAACTGTTCTCTGGACATCATTCCCTCTAAAATGTTCAAACAGTCCTTTGATGTAATTGGTCCTTGTGTTTTGTCATTTATTAACAGCTGTCTATCTTCAGGTTTTGTGCCATCTGCTTTCAAACACGCTGTGGTCAGGCCTCTTCTCAAAAAACCAGGCCTAGATCCTACAGCTCTCTCTAATTTCAGGCCAGTTTCCCATCTGTCATTTTTATCGAAGGTCCTGGAAAAGATTGTTTTTATTCAACTTCAATCTTTTCTAGAGCACAACAACCTGTTTGAAAAATTTCAGTCTGGTTTTCGAGCCCGTCACAGTACTGAATCAGCACTGCTCAAAGTGCAGAATGACATTCTTCTGTCCCTGGATGCAAAAAACCCTGTTCTGCTGGTGATGTTAGACCTCTCAGCAGCTTTTGACACCGTCGACCATCAGGTACTAATCAACCGCTTGTCAGCAGGTTGGCCTCCAGGGAGCTGTGCTTGAGTGGTTCAGATCTTACCTAACTGGGAGAACTTTTTCTGTCATGATAGGTGATCTGTCCTCCTCTTCATCAACCCCTCTGACCTCTGGCGTACCACAGGGATCCATTCTGGGGCCAGTCCTCTTCTCTCTTTACATGCTGCCATTAGGATCAATCATTGCACGTCATAATCTGTCTTTTCACATGTATGCAGACGATTTACAAATCTATCTGCCAGTCACTCCCAACCCCTCACTCAGTTCAAACACTCTTGTCAACTGCTTAAATGACATTAAGCACTGGCTCTCTCAAAACTTCCTCCACCTAAACACAGATAAAACTGAATGCATTTTATTTAGTGCCCCCGGTGACACCAGCAACATCCTTCCCAGTCCCAGTTTTGGTTTTCCCCTCCCCCACTTCAACCCGGTGGTCAGAAATCTTGGAGTGCAGCTTGACTCCAACTTAAAGCTTGATAAACAGATCAGTTCTGTTGTCAAGACCAGCTTCTTTCAGCTCCGTCTGCTCTCTAAAGTAAAGTCACTCCTCAGCCGTAGTGATCTGGAGAAGGCCATCCATGCCTTTGTGACATCCAGACTTGACTATTGTAATGCTTTGTATGTTGGAATTAATCAATCCTCCATCTCCCGTTTACAACTTGTACAGAACTCTGCCGCCCGCTTTTTGACCAACACACGAAAATATGAACACATCACTCCTGTCCTGTCCTCTTTACACTGGCTCCCGGTTCAGTTCAGGATACAGTTCAAGCTGCTGCTGTTTGTTTTCAAAGCTCTGAATGGACTTGCACCTCTCTACATCTCAGAACTTTTGAAAGCCCATCAGCCCAGCAGAGATTTACGATCTGCCAGTCAACACCTGCTGGAGGTGCCTCGCTCAAGGTACAAACAATGGGGAGACCGGTCATTTTCTGTTGCCGGCCCAAAAGCCTGGAACAGCCTCCCCCTTGAGCTGCGTGCCACCTCTGATCTGACTCTGTTTAAATCCAGACTGAAGACCCACTTGTTCAAAAAAGCTTTCAGTGTGTAACTTTTATTACTTTGGTATTTTAGTATGTAGCATTTTTATTTCCATTGCCTCCTTTTATTGCTGTTACTTTTATTCTATTTTCACTGATTTATTGTACCGGTTTTGTATTTTCTGTCCTGTTAAGCACCTTGGTCAACAGTGGCGGACTTAGACATTTTGGGGCCCCAGGCAAACCTTTGTAAAGGGGCCCTGTACCGGTCTGTCGTGGTGAAGAGGGAGCTGAGTCAAAAGGCAAAGCTCTCAATTTACCGATCGATCTACGTTCCCACCCTCATCTATGGTCATGAGCTTTGGGTTATGACCGAAAGAACAAGATCTCGGATACAAGCGGCTGAAATGAGTTTTCTCCGCAGGGTGTCTGGACTCTCCCTTAGAGATAGGGTGAGAAGCTCAGTCATCCGGGAGGGACTCGGAGTAGAGCCGCTGCTTCTCCACATCGAGAGGAGCCAGTTGAGGTGGCTCGGGCATCTGGTTAGGATGCCTCCTGGACGCCTCCCTGGTGAGGTGTTCCGGGCATGTCCCACCGGGAGGAGACCCAGAGGAAGACCCAGGACACGCTGGAGGGACTATGTTTCTCGGCTGGCCTGGGAACGCCTTGGGATTCCCCCAGAGGAGCTGCTCCAAGTGGCTGGGGAGAGGGAAGTCTGGGCCTCCCTACTTAGGCTGCTACCCCCGCGACCCGACCCCGGATAAGCGGAAGAAGATGGATGGATGTTTTATTATTGCAATAAAAGGCTCTAAATCAAGTCTTACACCAAAATTCAACAACACTAAATAAACACAAACAAATAGAGAGGGTAGATGTGAGCAATACAGTAGAAATATATTTTCCTAAATTATAAGATTTTCACAACTTTAATTCTTTTAACGTTATATTACATATTCTGTAACAGGGAACAGTTGTTAGATCAATGTGAAAAAGTGAGTGTGTGTAGTTGAGATGTGGTACTTTGAGATGAATTCACACACTGGCTCGATATGAACAGCAAGATGTCCAGGCATGAGACACTTTTTACAGCATTAAGTGATCATGAATTACCTTGATTATTCAGCTGGACTTCTATGAAAGTTGTCTTCTGTCTTGTTTCTGGTCTTTAATGATGCATGTTTAAAGACTGCATCTGAAAAAACAACAAATGTTAGTGTTGGAGGAAATAAAAGAAAAAATAAGACATTATTACATTTAACACATGTGAAGGCTCTCATTTATCCAAGTTTCCATAATTAAGACTGAAAGTTTTGACTTCTTTTTAAACCTTAAAACTTACACAGACTGTAAGACTTACTGTAAACTAAATGACTCAAATAATGTCACAGATTTTTCCACCTGGATTATTGAGCATGCATCAGGGAATGTCACTTTTCATTTATATCAATTTTTACATTTTAGATAACATTTTAATTTAGCAATCCTAGCCTTTTGATTCTGTTGTTTTAAACTAACAGTGGCATTTCTGTCCAAAGCAAACCTGTCATTATTAAAAAACACATTTTTGCATTACTCTGAAAGCTATAAGTTGTGCTTTATAATGTATTTAATGGAGGGACTATGGACCAAATAACAAAACAATGATAGTCTGATGAAGTTTTAACAGTCAAATATTTTGTAAAATGGTTGAGAATTTTTTTTTATAGATAACTGTGGAATATTTTAGATCTATTCTATTCAATGTAAAGTCCGAATAATTTAATAATACTGTATACTAAGCAAGCAGGGCAGAGAGCTAAAGTAGGTAAAATATATAATCCCCTCTCTCCTACTTAAGTCAGAAGATTTAGGTCGAATATCTTTTAATATTTTGATACAGAAAGAAAACGTGAAAATAGTGGTTGTCTCAGCTGATTACTGTTAGGATTTCTTTTACCCAACCTACAAAATAATTTCTAAAACTCGTACCTCATCTTGCTGTGAATCCTCGTCTTTATCTTCATCTTGAGTCACTGCCTCGGCGCCATTGACTTCCTGGATCCTGATGTCCGGCGGCGGTTCCGCCACACTTTTAAATGGGCCGCTGCCGCTCGTGACCGTCATTAGCAGTTGATGAAGTTTTAGAATTCGACCCATTAAAAAGGTTGTCACTTTCAGTAGTGAAGAAACATACGTTATTGTTTTTTGACGCTTTTTACGTTTTTCAGCTCCGCTTTTCTGTCTCCTGTCTCCCGCTTCCTTCTCACACAAAACAGCAGCGAGCATACAGCACTTCCTGGATTAGTGGGTGACGTCATGACGCATGACGGAATAGTCCATTTTAGTAGGGGGGTACAGAACTCAACCGTTTTTTCTGTTGCGTTTTTAAAGATAGTTTTCATCGTAACTATAATTATTTTTATGTTAAACGTACATTAACAAGCAGGAGCAATGTTAGGGATGTAGGTGATGGCTGGGGTCCCTGCTTATTGGCGGCCCCTGCTCATTGGCGGCCCCTGCTGATTGGCGGCCCCAGGCCCGGCCTCGTTCGCCTGAATGGTAGATCCGCCACTGTTGGTCAATGCAAGGCATTGTAGGAAGGTGCTATACAAATAAAGTTTATTATTATTATTATTAGTGTAAAAGCACGAACATGAGTCTGTGTGAGCAGATGAGAACGAATAATAATAATAATAATAATAATAATAATGAATTCAATTTATAACGCACTTTTCATTAGTGAAAATCTCAAAGTGCTACACACATTGAATGCACATCGAATGAACACAACAACATGAAACAGATCAGCAACAGCATGATGTGATTCTTCACAGTGATTACCGTATTTTTCGGTGTATAGGTCGCACCTTTTTATGGTTTTTTCAAGGCCTGCGACCTATACACCGGTGCGACCTATTTACGGATTTTTCCAGTTTATTGATAAATATTAGACACTGCGACCTATACAACGGTGCGACCTATACAACGGAAAATACGGTATCCTGATTAGAGATTCATGAGTCTAACAGCCTCATGGTAGAAGCTGTTCCTCAGTCTCATTTCTGAGGGGAGCGGGGCAAAAAGTGTGTGCTGGATGAGTGGGGTCATTCATGATGCAGGTGCAGCCAAAGCTACAACAAGCAGGACAACAGCTGAAAGGAGCAGCAGCTTCTCAAATAGCCATTCATTTTTATTTTTTATTTTTTATAGATGGCCTCCCTTCTCACCTTACAGCCATCCTCTCATTCCAATATGATTTTTTTTTTATAATAGAGAGAAAGGAAAGGAAAGACAGAAAGTGAGACAAAAAATAATAATTATCCACAAAAAGCACAAGGCAAACACACCCAACCTCAGTCTGCAATCCTGCAAAGTACATGACAGAACACAGCAACACATGCATAAAGAGTAATAAAATTTATGACCTTGCAGTAGATTTCCATAAATATACATACCATACCTACAAATATATATACAGTATACATACATATACATTCATATTCATTCATATACCCATCTACATATCTGCATATATCTACATATACATCCCTGCATCCATTTGCGTGTGGTTGTGAGCATGCATAAGTGAAAAAGTTTCCTCCAATAGAACATTCAATAGCAACCGTGAGGCATCAGAGATCCGCCCCCCCCCAAGGCCCGAGGCAGGCAAAGGGGCAACCAGAGCCCAAGACCCCAAGAAGGACCCCGAGCCCAGAGTCCCCAGGGCCACCCGAACAGGACGAGCCACTCACCAACTCCCCAGATCCGACCAAAGGGGAGAACAGGAGAAGCCCCACCAGTGACTACACACAATGACCCCCCGGGGTCAACAGCGACAAATTCACAGGCCCCCGCCGGAGCCCGCTGCACCAACGTAGCCCCAGGGCCGGACACCGAGGCCCGGGCACGCCCACCCCTCAGGCTCAGACCCGACAGGACCAGAAGACCTGAGCCCCACCAGGCAGCCACCAGGCCGAGCCGACATACGCCCAAGCGCCCAACCCCAGACAGTGAGGGGGGGCCCCAAGCACGCCCGCAGGCAAAGGAACACCCACCAGGGGGCCACGCGGCAGGAGCGCGACACTAAAAGCCATTCATTTTCTAAGTGGCTGAGAAAGACTAGATTACTTCTTTTTTTTCTCCGCGGATCAGAATTTTTGCTCCTCTTCTGCATAATGATCGTTAAAAATAATGAAAAATGAGGAACGCTTCACGATTGTGCGTGTCATCCTTGCGCCAGGGGCCATGCTAATCTTCTCTGTATCGTTCCCACTTTAGTGTATGTGATACCGAAGTAACACGTACGTCATCAGGTCCGGAGAACAATTTATAGACCTTATCTTCGATTACTTCTGATAGACGGTTTCAATGAGACACATTCGGTGGATTTATGTAGGTAGAGGCAGCAGAAAAGGCAGTAAAACCCAGTTTTAAAGCTGCTCAGAAAAGCTAATGACAAAATATCTAGTAAGTTTAAATCAGTTTGACCAGTCATACTTCTTATTTTTTTTAAATAATTTTTATTTTGTTCTAGCTGTTGAAAAACACAGATGCATGATGGTAAATCAAGGCGGACAGTGTGACGTAAAGGCATACGGGAAGAATTGGCTGAAAAACAAAAACAGAAGTTTTTATTTATCGTCCTTATACTTTAAAAACTTAATTCATTGTTTTTTAGTTTTGTGTCTCGAGTTTATTTGGATCCAAAACCCGCCGTTAAGCTACTTCCGGTTTATAACTTACCTGTAGTAGCAGCAAATTGCCACCTGATCTCGCTGTTCGACCGCTGTAACATTTAATTATACAGTACAGTGTGCTGGTGAAGATTCTCAGTCATCCAGGACATGATAAATCAAAAAGGCGTTCAATTCAGGATCAACTGGACTTTATTTGTAACAGAAAACGTTTCGACTTCTGTCCAGAAGTCTTTTTCAATATACAGTATACACAATATACAGTACAGTATTAATTTGTAGACATTTTGTACGAAAAGGGCCACGGTGCGTTTTGTGTAGCATTTTATCATATTATTGTAGTTAATAGGTTTGAAATTAAAACAATGTATTTATCAGAAGCAGTCCAAGGTGGGTTGTGAACCCCAAACCTGTGACTGTCTGAACTTCTTGGATTTTTATCTGGATTGTTGAGCATGAACTTTGATATTCATTCAACCTTTATTTATACAGGCTAGCCTCGTTGAGTCACGGGGACTCATTTACAAGAGGGACCTGTCTCACTCACACCAAAATGGACAGACAGATATGCACTCATACAGTTTCACATTTTATTTTGGATTGATTTTGCTTCCTTGCTCTAACCTATTTAAAACTATAGACTAAAACTATAAAGAAAAAGAAAAACAACTTTACATTTACTTTTGTTTGAAGGCGGAACCTTAGTTTGAGACTTGCTGTGACAACCGGTAGGGAATGATTGTTACACCAAGAAGCTTTCCCTGAAACTAGCGAACTCATTCAAGGGTTTGTTGTTGAAGGTAAACGAGTCTCACATACGTATTTAAAAAGAAATAAATACCATGCTGCACTGAAATATTATCTTTGACATAGACTAATTAAATTAATATTGATATTAGACGTATCTGAAGGACTAACGTTATTTATTTAACTGCTAGTTCGCTAACGCGCATGCTTCGCACGGGAGCTAATTTTTCAACAGAACGATTAAAGAATATACTCGATTTCGTTGTTCAAGATGGCTCATAACTGAATTTTTGTTCAATAATTTTTACACAAACTGTTCATTTGTGTTTGTAGGACCTGCGTTGAAAAGTTAAAAGATGTTTTTGACAAGATCGGAGTATGACAGGTAAGAGCAGCACAAACTGCTTTGTCATTTGGCTCCTGGAAAGAATCAAACGAGAAGACTAAATTATACGAAGCTTTCCCCTCGGTTGTATGTACAAAACATTTAAGCAGTTAATATAAAATAACAAGTGCTGTTTTCCTCTGCTCTTTGTCGTAACTTTGTTGTTTGGGTAGTTAGCTTATAGCTAATAATCCTGTTGCTGTGCTTTCACTTTCGTTATAATTTTTAACCTCAAAATTTCTTTTTCTGTTAAGGCAAACATATATGTTACCAGATTTTATTCCCTATGACTTTATCTGAATTGTTTAAACATGGTTTTCAAGACGATCGTTATAACGTTTGCTCAATTTACCACATCAAGCAATAAAAATGTTGGCTTTACTGTAGCCTCTTATACTATTATTATATGCTTAAACAACACATTTTATTTAGATTTATTAAGGTAGAATCCAAAGATGCCTGCCTATTCATGCAGCTTCACAGTTTTCATTAGTTGTTGGGCTTTTGGTGATAAAATTATTTGTCATCTGATGAGAAGGTGTACAGTCCATAGCACCTTTTTATGCTAACTGTTTTTGTACAAAACAGTGAACCACAAGTAACTTCTATACCATGGGGTAGCACCGTATGTTTGTATAGCTGATGATTAACCATAGACAACATTTTAGTCACACAGTGTACATACAAATAAGCAAATTTATTACAGCAAAGTGTACAACGCTTTCCTTTCTATTCCACAATAAATGGGCACATAGTAGTTTTATCAAATTAACATACTGGTAATTTTGTATTGAAAACAAACTCTTGTTATTATGAGCATAAATTATTAAGAAAAGTTGAACAAAATATTTTGTTCCTTGTCTGTTTTAGTGTACAGTTAACATGATGTTTGAAGCACACACAGAACTACACCACAATATAAACACTACAAGCACTCACTCAGTGAGTTTAAAGAGTCAGAGAATCTTCATTGTCATTTGCACCGCATGTGGTACTTGTGATGAAACGAGATTATGTACACAGGGTCCCAGTTACATCCAACAATAAAAATGTAAGAGAAGAACAGTAATAACATCTAAGATATGAACTAAGAAAAACATCAGCTAAAAATACACTAAGCACCAATGTAATAGAAAAACATCATTACAAACAGCAGCACGAACATGAGTCTGTATTGGCAGATGGTCACAAATGAACACAGCAACACGAAACAGATCAGCATCAGCATGATGTGATATTTTGCAGTGATTATTCTTCTTATTTATTTATTCATGAGTCTAACAGCCTCAGGGTAGAAGCTGTTCCTCAGTCTAGTGGTTCTACATTTGATGCTCTTCAAACTCAGTTCTGAGGGGAGTGGGGCAAAGAGTGTATGTGCTGGGTGAGCGGGGTCTTTCATTTAAAAAGAAAGATGCTTTAAAGATGCTTTGATATAAAAATTGCTCAAAATGAACACAAAACAAAACTTGGCTTCAGAAAGGTTGTGACTTTTAAAACTGGAAAATATGTACAAACCTTTTTTAACTGACTAAACACTAAATTATTCAAAACCATAAATTTAACTTTATCACTTAATATGCTATGTGTGTTTTGCAGAGGTGTCAACACGTTCTCTCCAGAGGGAAGACTGTTTCAGGTTGAGTATGCCATAGAGGCAATAAAAGTGAGTCTCGTTCAAAATTTTGAACCATTTCATTTCTGCATAATGTTGTTGCTTAAACTAAAAGAAACTTATTTGTTTAAATGTGAACTTATTGGTTGTTTCTGCTCTTTCAGTTGGGCTCCACCGCCATTGGTATCCAGACATCAGAGGGAGTGTGTCTGGCTGTGGAAAAGAGAATCACTTCTCCCCTGATGGAGCCCAACAGCATCGAGAAGATCGTGGAGATCGACACCCACATTGGTAAAATAATGTGATACGTAGAAATACAAACAGAACTAGCTCTGACAAATGCTGACTTGCTGAAATATAGACCGTGAATGCATGAAAATACAGTGGTTTTATTTGTAATCTTTCACATTAAATGGGTCAGTCTCTTGGCATGTTTAATGCAAAATGCTTAAATTTCAAATTTGCAGCCTTTGTATAAACTCACAGAACATTCTCTAAAAAAGCTAAGTCTGGTCCTCTGGACATTCAAAAAACAAAACAAAGCAAAAAAACAGAACATTATTTTGATAAATCTAACAAGGTTGAGTCGGGTCCTCTGGACGGATTCTTCTGTTAACAAAGAAGAATCCGTCCAGAGGACCCGACTCAACCTTGTTAGATTTATCTACCGGTACCTGGATTATTGAGTATGCATCAGGACATTGTTTTAATTGATTTCTCTGTAACTGTTTCATTAATAATGAAAATATTGCACAATTTGTTTTAAAACTGTAACGATCCTTAAAACAAATGCCATAAATCTCTATTGCATGGTTTGTATCAGCAACTGATTTTTTGATTAAACCTTTGTTAGGAGGTAAATTGTACAGAGCAACATTAATTGGTCTTCTTTAGTTTTCCTTAAGGATTCAACAGTTTGTATATATCTTTTTATTGATGAAATGTCAATTTATTTATATAGCACATAAAAACAACAAAAGCTGACCAAAGTGCTTTACAGTTAAGACATATATAAAAAAAGAGTAAAAATGCATCTAGTGCCACTCAAAAAACATAATAAAGTTAACAATAAATACAACACACAACAACAATAAAATCAGCTCAAAATTTGTTCTCAGACTCTGCAAGGATCAAATGCCAAGTAAAACAGATGAGTCTTGAGCAAAGATTTAAAAGTCTCAACAGTCTGAGCGCTCTTTAAATTCTCAGGTAAACTGTTCCACAGCTTTGGAGCAGCAACCGCAAAAGCCCGATCACCTCTGGATTTCATTCTGGATCTGGGGACATCTAAGAGAAACTGGTTGGTAGACCGGAGTGCTCTTACTGGAGTGTAGATGTTAATAAGATCACATAAATATGACGGGGCCAGACCTTTTAAGATTTTAAAAACAAGCAATAAAATCTTAAAATCAATCCGAAGTGGACAGGGAGCCAGTGAAGAGAAGCCAGGACAGGGGTTATGTGTTCATATTTTTTAGTTGCTATTAAAAGACGAGTGGCTGCGTTCTGGACAGATTGTAAACGATGCAAAGATGATTTGTCTAAACCAACACAATGAATTGTAATAGTCGAAATGAAAGGTAATACAAGTGGGATTCACCTTTTCAAGGTCTCTGAAAGAGAGACAAGACTTCACCTTGGCAATGAATCTTAGTTGGAAGAAACCGGATTTAACAAGTGCATTTATCTGTTTGTCTAATTTAAAAGCACTATCAAAAATAACTCCCAGATTCCTGATATTGGAGTGGCTGTATGAAGCCAAGGGCCAAGAACATTAAGGGCGTTACATTTACCAAAGCTGATGACTTCTGTTTTATTTTCATTTAAATTCAGAAAATTTAGTTTTAACCAGACTTAAATGTCGTTTAGACAGTTCAAGAGTGGATCCAGTGAAGTGACCCTGTCTGACTCAATCGGAAGATATAACTGGGTATCATCAGCAAAGGAATGTTGTGTTTTCTAAAAATAGACCCCAAAGGCAACATGTACAGATTAAAAAGCAGTGGACCTAAAATAGACCCTTGAGGGACTCCACAGATCAGAGGAGCTGGAGATGAAGAACATTTCCCTAAGTGAATAGAAAAACTCCTGTCAGTCAGGTAGGATCTAAACCAGGATAAAACTGTGCCTTTGATACAGACCACCTGATCAAGTCGTGACAACAAGATGTTGTGGTCCACAGTATCAAAGGCAGCAGAAAGGTCTAAAAGCACTAAAACAGCAGAGCTTCCTGCATCAACAGTTAAAAGAAGATCATTAAAAACTCTTAAAAGGGCTGTTTCTGTGCTGTGGCCTGATTTAAAACCTGACTGGAATTTTTCACCAATACTGTTGGCAGTTAAAAACCTCTTAAGTTGATTAAAAACAACTTTCGCTAAAATTTTCAACAGAAAAGGCAGTTTAGAAAATGTGTCTTAAAGTTTGGTCCAGCAGGAATAATTCTGTAGGTTATAAACTAAATGAGTTTGTGAGGATAGTTCATTACAAATTCACACATTTTACTGTATTACAATTTAAAAAAAGGCCTTGTAGAGTGCTGTTTTGATCAAGTTTTGTCTAAATCATGTTGCATGTTTGCTCAGTAATGTTTGACCAGGTGTCATAATAATAATAATAATGAATTTAATTTATAACGCACTTTTCATTAACAAAAATCTCATTGTGTGTGATGGTTGATAATCGTTGCTTTAGGTGAAGAATATAGAGTTTTAATTCATGTTTTCTTTTTCTCAGGTTGTGCCATGAGTGGCTTAATAGCTGACGCTAAGACTCTGATAGACAAAGCACGAGTGGAAACACAGGTATGAATTCAGAGTGAGAGAGTACCGGTAAATGAATCAGTATGCTGGTGGAGATGACCCTAACCTGTTTGCGGTTCCTCACAGAACCACTGGTTCACTTACAACGAGACAATGACGGTGGAAAGCGTAACTCAGGCTGTGTCCAACCTGGCGCTGCAGTTTGGAGAGGAGGACGCAGACCCTGGTGCCATGGTCAGTCATTCAGACAGTCTCCCAAGTGTTTTTGTTAACTAATGCAAAGGTGTATTTAACGCTCCTTTTTTTCTTCTTGTTGTTTTCCTGCTTTCCCTCTGTATTTTATTCAGAGTCGGCCTTTTGGTGTCGCGCTACTTTTTGGAGGGGTTGATGAAAAAGGACCCCAGCTGTATGTACATATATTTTCGGTTGTGTGTTTTATATTTTTGTTTACAAAAAGAATCAGCATTTTTCTGTGTAATGCAGCTACCACATGGACCCATCAGGAACCTTTGTGCAGTGTGCTGCTCGGGCCATAGGCTCAGCGTCAGAGGGAGCACAAAGCTCTCTGCAAGAGGTCTACCACAAGGTAGTGACAACTTCATAATTATATTTTCAATTCATCCATCCAGTGTCTTCCACTTGTTACGAAGTCGGGTCGCGGGGGCAGCAGCTTGATCAGTTCAGTTCAGTTTATTTATATGGTGCCAAGTCACAACAGAAGTCTTCTCAGGGCACTGAACAGAAACAGTCATATACATAAAAAAGTAAGTTAATAACATTATTTATCTGAGGAGCAGACTGTTTTGAGTCTAACTTCATAGCAGACTCTCATCCTGAGCAAGCATGGAGGTGACAGTCTCTATGTTTACATTGACATGAGTAATCGGATTAAACAGCCATTCGGAATAAAAACGCGTCATGGAAACACCTCATTCTGATTATTCTTTGTTGATTCAGCTCAATCTGAAAGAACATGTAATCAGAATGAGACGGGTGGTTTATGCCGATTCATAATCCGAACGGTGTGCATGCAAACACTTAATCTGTTCATTTTTTTTCCGATTGTGGAAAACTGACCTGACTGTGCTTGTGTGACCTATGTCTCCCTTCAGTGAATCCAAAATACAGCTAAAGACTGTGACAGATTCAGTACCTATTGTTTGTTTACTTTCACACAATTACTCAAATATTGTAAATGTAAACATATAAATGCTGGTTTTGAATCAAAGAAACGTGCACCTGACATTGTTAGAAACATAACTGGTACTGTAATTCTGAGACTTTGGAACACACATACGGTAATTTATTTTTAACAAATGTATTATTTACCTGTGAAATGTAATCCCTTTTGCTTTTGAAAACTTGTTGGTATACGTTCTACAATTTCTAGCTAAGCACCGAGTGCCAAGGTTAAGGTTATTACATGTTTACTCTGTGTTACGTTCTGCCCAAGGCATAAAAATGTCCCTTGTGTGGCATGTGCAGGTCACGTAACGTCCACTCCAGTATACTGTAAATCTGTCCATACTCAGCCATGAAACTCTCTAGCTGTGTGCGTTGCTCAGTAATTTCAAAGCATCTCAATTATTGTAAAATATAAATTTTTGTATAATAAGCAGGATAAGTTGTAATGTCTAATAGGTGCCTAAAGTAAAACAGTAAATACTGTACTTTGTAAAAAGCATGAGATGATCAGTAAAAATACATCACCTGTACTAATAACTGGAATCTGTTTTGTTTCTGTGTAACTGACAGTCTATGACATTAAAAGACGCCATCAAGTCGTCTCTCACCATTCTGAAGCAGGTGATGGAGGAGAAGCTCAACGCCACCAACATTGAGGTTTGTTCCTCCCTGAATACTTGATCGTGTTGGTGCAAAGTGTCTGTTGACATTGTTGGTTTTCATGCAGACCTCTTGTTTCTTCTATAGCTGGCAACAGTAGAGCCCGGTAAGACCTTCCATATGTACTCCAAAGAGGAGCTGGAGGATGTTATCAAGGACATCTAGAGAGGAAAGTACCTGGTTTGAGCTCTGGGCTGGAAAGGAAAGGCATTGAGCGAGTGCCTGGGCCTACAGTCACAACGCAACCACATCTTTCAAATAACCTACAGCAGTCAAGACGTTTTTGCAGGTTCCCGTTTGTAATGTAATTTACGCTGGTCTGGGCATCAATTTAGAGTGTGGGGGGGGGTCTTTTGTTACGGATCAATACTATAATAAAACTGTTGTATTCAGAAAGTGACTGACTGTTTTGTAAGCTTGTGTTTGAAGTATGAGACCTTTGAAGAGGTTCTTTAACTGGGTTAAGGCTTCTGGAGATGTTTTAATTACAGTACAAATTAGCTGCAGTTTGCGCAAGTCTTCACCCATTCAAAGACTAACATCAACATTTATATTTTTGCTTTTTTGTACGGGTAGTCCTCGGGTTACGACGGTCTCGAGTTACGACGTTTCGTGGTTAGGACGGATCTCCCATAAAAATAAAAAAATTACTACGAAAAGCCGAGTTACACAGTTTTACGACGTAAACGGAATGCGGAATACGGCGGATGGATCGGTTTTACGTCGTAAACGTAGTGGTGGAGGAATACACTGCACTGTAGTACTGTGAACGTGGTTTTACGTCGTAAACGGAATGCGGAATACAGCAGATGGACCGTAAGTGGTGGCAGAATACACTGCACTGTAGTACTGTGAACGCAGTTTTACGTCATAAACTGAATGCGGAATACGGCAGATGGACCGGTTTTACGTCGTAAACGTAGCGGTGGAGGAATACACTGCACTGTAGTACTGTGAACGCGGTTTTACGTCGTAAACGGAATGCAGAATACGGCAGATGGACCGGTTTTACGTCGTAAACGGAATGCGGAATATGGCAGATGGACCAGTTTTACGTTGTAAACATAGCGGCGGAGGAATTCACTGCACTGTAGTACTGTGAACGTGGTTTTACTTCATGAACGGAATACGGAGTAGATGGACCGGTTTTACGTCGTAAACGTAAAGCAGCCACAGAAAATATTGTACGCTGTGCGGTGGCAGAAAATATTGTACTGTACGTGGTGCAGCAGCGGAGGAATACTGTACTGTACTGTGAACGCGGTTTTACGTCGTAAACGGAAAACGGAATACAGGTACAGCGGATGGACCGAGGAGAATGGCGTCAACAGCATCATGGTAGGCCATTAACTCTTTGCCCTTCATTATGGCTCCCAAACATATGTGTTTTTTGATAATTATGTAGGGTACTGTGTTAGGATAGGCTAAGTGCTTGGTAATACAGTACTGTACATGTAGGAGCCAAGATGGTGTAGTGGCAGGGCTTCCGACTTGGTACCCGAAGGACGCGGGTTTGCGCCCCGGCCACTACTCACCTTGGGGTGTCTATGAGTGCACACCTAATTCTCCAGCTCCCCGGGCGCTTTCTATGGCTGCTCACTGCACCACCTGGTGGTGGTTGGGTTAAATGCAGAGATGAATTTCGTCTGTGTATGGGAAACATACACAGATGATAAAAAAGGACATTATTATTATTACCATACCATACCAGCTTTATTTATAGAGCACTTTAAACACCTACAGGACCAAAGTGCTGTACACACAACAAAACAATCACAATCAGGTAATAAAATGATTAAAATAAATAAG
This sequence comes from Garcialebias charrua, assembly GCA_038048925.1. Taxonomy (NCBI): domain Eukaryota; kingdom Metazoa; phylum Chordata; class Actinopteri; order Cyprinodontiformes; family Rivulidae; genus Garcialebias; species Garcialebias charrua. Next base: position 16,328 of record JBBPBX010052412.1, read on the forward strand.
AGTCACATAATAAAAGTTGAGGAATCATACAATCAGATAAAACAAGCGACTAAAATTATTAAAAGTCAACATCGCAGATGGTGTCATAGGCCAGGGAGAAGAGATGGGTTTTAAGAAGAGATTTAAAAACAGACAGGGAAGAGGCCTGTCTGATGTTCAAGGGAAGGTTGTTCCACAGTTTAGGAGCTGCCACAGCAAAAGCACGGTCTCCTCTGAGCTTGCGTTTTGTCTTTGGGACACTCAGGAGCAGCTGATCACATGACCATGAGGGATCGAGAGGGTATATTATTATTATATGGTGCAGTATGTACGTATATTCCGACTTGCATCGAAAATCGGTTTACGCCGCCGCGTAGGAACGGATCTATGTTGTAAGTCGAGGACTACTTGAATTTATGGGGAAAAAATCGTGATTTGTTTTTACAACATTTATTTTTTCTTGAAGTTATTCAACAGCTTCAAATAATCTGGTAAGCTTCTTTAAATTATATATATACAATATATATTTAACTATAAACACCCATTGAATAACATACGGTAAACTGCAAGTTTTTGGCTTGGCTTGTCGAACGACTGGTAAATCCTGAAAGAAATATTTTTTGTTTTAAGGCAAATGGACTTCTTGTTGGCTGAAGATGTTTTGCTTGTCATCCCAGAAGTTTTCTCAGTTCACACTGGAATGTGCCAGGTAGCTAAGCTTTTAACTGAATGGGATCCAGCTTGGCACATTCCAGTCTGCACTGAGAAAACTCAGCAAAACATCTTCAGCCACTGAGAAAAGAAGTCCAGACACCTTCTTTTAAAAGAAGAACAATTTTTTTTTTTAACTTCTGGTTCATGACTTTTTGACATTATGCTTAAAATTA
>JBBPBX010052413.1:8326-24215 GCA_038048925.1 Garcialebias charrua
CATTGTCTTTAAAAACTGTGTTAGGATAGGCTAAGTGCTTGGTAACTGTACAGTACTGTACATGCTATTTTTTTAAATTAAATTTATTTTATATGTTCCGACTTACGTCGAAATTCGCTTTACAACGCCACGCAGGAACGGAACTCCATCGTAAGTCGAGGACTACCTGTATATATATAGGTACCTGGTAAATCATGAATGTAGTACTCCCTGCCACCTTGTGTATGTGCATATTGTCTTTTTCCAAATTTGTGTATTCTGCTTCTTTTTTGGAAATTATTATTTCATGTGTGTGTTTTTTTCTTCTTCTGTATAATTAGAACATGCTACTGGATGCCTCAAATTTCCCCTTGGGATTAATTATTTAAGTACGTACGTAAGCAAGTAAGTAAGTACTGTATGTAAGTAAGTAATTAAGTATCTCTCTATCTATCTATCTATCTATCTATCTATCTATCTATCTATCTATCTATCCATCTATCCATCTATCTATTTATCTATCAGAAATTTGGAAATTTCAAAACATTTTGACAAGATTTTGCCACAAACAAAGTGGAAAATGTCTGCTCTAGAAAAAATTCCAAATAAAACATACAAACCAATTATAACTTTATGATGGTGTTTTCATTTGACAAATGAAATTAAATGCATGTTTCAGGGTAAACTGTGTGTGCCTGTGTGTCCAAATGCATGCAGTAATAAAAATTGGACACATGCAGCCTCGAGTCAGAGCTCCCAGAGCAGCACGTTGGCACAACTGGTAGAGCTGCTGCCTCTCAGCGAGAAGGTTGCCGGTTCAAATCCCGGTCCGGGGCCTTTCTGGGTGGAGTTTGCATGTTCTCCCCGTGCATGCGTGGGTTTCCTCCGGGTACTCCGGTTTCCTCCCACAGACCAAAAAACATGCTTGTTAGGCTGATTGGTGACTCTAAATTGACCCTAGGTGTGAGTGTGAGAGTGGATGGTTGTTTGGTGTGAGTGAGACAGGTCCCTCTTGTAAATGAGTCCCCGTGACTCAACGAGGCTAGCCTGTATAAATAAAGGTTGAATGAATGAATGAATGAAAGAGCTGCTTAGGTCCAGTGGGAACTAGTTGTTTTGAATATTTCAGATACGAATGTGCAAAAAGCCAAATACACGCCAAGCTGACGGGTGGTCACACCTCGCAGCTCTTGTTACACTCGTCTTGCTTTCAAAGCTAACATCAAATCAGTCTGCGACCAGAAAGAACATTGACTTGACTTCAAAACACGCTCTGTCAGCCACGGTGATTAGTGACATTTGAGAGGAAAACATCCTCAACGTATAATTGGAGAGCAGTGAAAACTAATTGAGGCTGTCAGAGGAAAAAAAACAGTGACCACTGGGACATGTGACATAAAATATGAAATGAAATCATTAGTGAGGCTTCAGAAGCTCTCTGCAAAAGACAGTAGTCAAGATATAAAGTCAATGATAAGCGCTGGCATGTTTTAAAAAAAATCTGCCACATGATGCATTTAAAAACAACATAAATACAGAGTTATAATGGTGTGCAACTTATGTTGAGGGAAAAGTCACAAGCTAACTGTTCATCCCTGAGATGCTAGCACTAATCATCAATTAGCTTTTCTTTTTCAAAGTGACCCAAGAAATGACACCTGAATGCAAACTGATAGAAGGTACTGTACCGGTAATTACTTAAACAGATCACTGCACACGTTACAGACGCCTCAGGACCAATGACAACTATATAATGTAAATGAGCTTTTCACTCATGGGGCAGGCGGTCGACAATTAAAAACAGTATTTAAAAAGGTTAGGAGTTCAATATTCCACATGCTTTACAGGGACTGAGAAATTTCCTCTGCATACTAATTCATTTCTCAACATCTGTTTAAGAGCCTTCGATTGTTGTATTTTCTCAATTAACCTTCATTATTTTGGTCAACCGTGCACATTTTTTGACAAGCACCTGCAGGCCTAGTTTTTAAGCTTTATCTACGGTACTTGAACAGGGAAGCTAAACACTGTCTATTTATTGCTGCTTATTAGTTAAGAAAAAAATTGCTTAAAAAGAGATTAAATGTTATTTTTTGTGTAAATGTTGAGTGCTTACTGACTTTTATAATTTGTTGAAGAAGCTTAACGTATATTGGTAGTTAAAAGGATGGACATAGCTAAAAATGGCTAAACAACTAACAACTGTAGATAAAAGCTAAAAACCACTAGTGGCTAAAAGGTTAAAAAAAACCAAATGAAAGTTAAAAAGCAAAACCGTAGCTAGATGCATATAAAGCGAAACACGAGACAAAAGCTAAAAATAATAATTACTCATACATAAACTAACAACATTGTAGCTAAAAGCAAAGATTAGCAAAGAAAAGCTAAATGCTAAAAATTACCACAACTGTAGCTAAAAGTTTAAATGTGTAAAACTGTAAATGAAGGCCAAGAATAGAGTAAATGTAAGCTAAGTACTATAAAAAAAAAGCTAAAATAAAAAAACTCTTTTGTAGATGACAGCAAAAATAGCTAAATTGAAGCTAAGAGCTAAAAACAGCAAAATACTGTAGTTTAGGATTTAAAGTTAAAATGAGCTCATTCAAAGAATCAGATTAAATTACCAAAGCTTTTTATCAAAGATAAAATTCACAAAAACTATTGCTCTAAGCTAAAAGTGGCAAAACTGTTTGTTAAAACAACAAACCTGTATCTAGAAGCAAAAAAAGCAAAACAATAGCTAAAGTTAAAAATAACACAATTTTAGTTCAAAGCTGTAACTATTGCACTAAACTAAAAATATCAATACAGCAGCCAGAATGTCAATTTGCAAAATTATAGCTACAAGCTAAAATGAGCATAAGAAGACAAAAATAGAGCACCGTACTTCTGCCGAAGCAGATTTATAAGAACGATTTGAATGAAAATGAAGAGATTATTATTTTTCTATGGGGGATTTGTTTTTCTTTTTTGTAAATAAAGTTAATTCAGGCAGAACGGTGGATCAGTTGGTAGAACTGTTGCCTCTCAGTGAGAAGATTGCCAGATCAAATTCTGGCCAGGGATGTATGTTTTCTCCATGCTTACATGGGTTTTCTCCAGGTACTCCGGTTTCCTCCCACAGCCCAAAAAACATGCATGTTAGGCTGATTGGTAACTCTAGGGGGCATACACGGCGAAGACACGCCCACCGCTTGGAGCTTCCGATCACGAGTCTCTGATCCTGGCACCAAGAGAACTCCCCCCACTCAGGCGCTCCAAGCCGGAACAAAGAGAAATAACAATCTGGCCTCAAGATAGTTCCCCCATGTTGAGAGACTGTTTTGAGAGGACAAACTGGTCTGTTTTCAGAGAAGCAGCCACTGATGGAAGTTCAGTGGACATGGAACTGTACGCTTCCTCAGTCCTGGGTTACATCAGTACATGCTCTGAAAATGTATCCATAAAAAAATATGTGAAATCCTACCCGAACCGGAAACCCTGGTTAAATAAAGAAGTTCACGCCTTGCTAGCAGCCAGGGACACTGCATTCAAGTCAGGAGATAAAGAGGAGCTGAGAAAGAGCAGGAAAGAACTGAAGGATGGCATTAAGAAGGCCAAGGCCACGTATGCACAGAGGATCGAGGGACAGTTCACCTCACAAGACCCACGGAGCATGTGGAAGGGTATTAAATGCATAACAGATTACAAAGGCAAGAACAAACAATGCCCCAGGGACCCATCTCTGCCTGATGCCCTCAATAAGTTTTATGCACGTTTTGATGATCCAAACAGACCAGCTAGCACCAGACTCACCTCATCACCAGATGAAGAGCATCTCAGGGTGTCCGCAGCAGAAGTGAGAGGCAGTCTCAGAAAGATTAATCCTCATAAAGCAACCGGACCAGACAACATCCCAGGGAAAGTTCTGAAGGAATGTGCGGACCAGCTCTGTGAGGTGCTGGCTGACATCTTCACCACCTCACTTGCACTGGAGTCAGTTCCCACCTGCCTGAAGACCGCGACCATCATCCCAGTCCCAAAGAGCTCCACAGTGACTGGTCTGAATGACTATAGACCGGTGGCCCTCACCCCGATAGTCGCTAAATGTTTTGAGAAACTGGTCATGTCCCACATCAAGGCAACCGTCAACATCAACGAGGACCCTCATCAATATGCATACCGTGAGAACCGATCAACAGAGGACGCCATTTCTTCCGTGGTCCACACTGCTCTCACCCACCTGGATCAGAAGGACTCATACGTGCGTCTGCTCTTTGTGGACTTCACATCTGCCTTCAACACCATGATCCCCCAAACTCTGATAGACAAACTATCTACACTTGGACTAAGCCCCTCTATTTGTAACTGGGTACTAGACTTCTTAACAGACAGACCACAGTCCGTGAAGATCCACAACTTCTCCTCCTCCACCATAACCCTCAGCACTGGCTCTCCTCAGGGATGTGTGCTGAGCCCCCTTCTGTTCACTCTGCTCACATATGATTGTACAGCCACACTTCCAGGCTGTCATATTGTTAAGTTTGCAGATGATACAGCGGTGGTGGGATGCATCACAAACAATGATGAGTCCAGCTACAGACAGGAGGTGGAACACCTGGAGAGCTGGTGCAAAGAGAATAATCTTCACATGAATGTGAAGAAGACAAAGGAGATGATTGTGGACTTCAGAAGGAACAAACACACCCATGCCCCACTGAAAATAGGTGGGTCTGCAGTGGAAGTGGTCTCCAGCTACAAATACTTGGGTGTACACATGAATGATAACCTCAGCTGGAGCAACAACACCACCAGCCTGATCAAGAAAGGTCATCAGAGACTCTACTTCCTCAGACGGCTGAGACGTGCTGGTCTGAGCAGCCCAGTTCTCACCTCGTTCTACAGGTGTGCAGTGGAGAGCGTCCTGTGCTCCAGCATCAACGTGTGGCATGGAGGCTGCACAGTTGAAGAGAGGAAAGCTCTGCAGAGAGTGGTGAAGGCTGCACAGAAGTCTGTTGGAGTCAGTCTCCCCACCATCACAGACATTTACACCTCCAGATGCAGGAAAAGAGCCACCTGCATCATGAAAGACCTCACTCATCCAGCACACTCACTCTTTGCCCCACTCCCCTCAGGACGGAGGTTGAGGAGCATCAAATGTAGAACCACTAGACTGAGGAACAGCTTCTACCCTGAGGCTGTTAGACTCATGAATAAATAAAAATAAAATAAAAAATAAACACTGCAAAATATCACATCATACTGATGCTGATCTGTTTTCTTGTTGCTGTGTTCATCTGTGTTCATCTGTGACCATCTGCTCATACAAACTCATGTTCGTGCTGCTGTTTATTGCTGTTTTTCCACTATATTAGGCTTAGTGTATTACTAGTTGATGTTTTTCTTAGTTAATTCTAGATGTTATTACTGTTTTTCTCTTTCATTTGTTGTTGGATGTAACTGGGACCTCGTGTACATAATCTCGTTTTCATCACATGTACCACATGCGGTGCAAATGACAATAAAGACTCTCTGACTCTCTGACTCTAAATTGTCTCTAGGTGTGAGTGGACAAACTGGTTGTTTGTCTCATTTGTCTCCATGTGTCCCTGTGGTGGGAGACCTGTCCAGGGTGTCCTTCTCCTCTCGCATATTGACTGCTTGACATGGGCACCATGACTCCCATGACCCGAAAAGGAAGAAGTGGGTAAAGATAATGGATGTATGGGCAGAAGTTGATTAAAAAAGTTAGAGATATCAGAATTAGATATATTTTTACAATCAAGCCAAACATTTTGATATGACAGTAAAAGTAAGTTTCTTTCGGCTGCTCCCTTCTTCAGGAGTAACCACAGTGAGCGAACTCGCATGAAACACTTGGCAGTTTGTTTTACACCGGATGTGGCGTATGCAAAAAAAATACTTTGATTGCAAAAACAAACAAAACAAAGAGGCGGTCACCTTTCTAAAACTAGGATGAAGTCTTTCCTTTTTGATCAATCCTACAGTCAAGGTCAACTTGGGTTTCCTGAGCTATGCTGCTATAGGGTTATGCCGGGTTCCCACCGAACGCGTCTTGAGCATCAAAAACGCTCCTAACGCACTGTGTTGGCTGCTTGTCAACAGATGTCTGTTCACACCGAACGCGTCTGAAGACGCACAGTGGGAGGAGCATCTGGCTCCTTTTCCGGTCGGGTTTGTTTTGTTTTTTGTACACCGGGCAGATAAAATCAGCTGTTCGTGAGCCCCGTTACTACTTGAGTGGGTTTTCTACGAGCCAAACTGCAGCTCCGAAAGTCTTTGTTGAGATTAAAAAGTTTTTTTTATGTTTGGGGTGATCGTACACTCGAGCGGACAGCGGCAACTGTAAAAATGCCAAGTTTCTTACCGGAGGCTGGTTTCTTCATGGAGGCTCGTTGGGTAAGTTTGAAAAGTCCAAAAAAGTCCAGTCGTCGTTGCGTCATCACATAGCAGAGTCTATCCCAATTGGTTGCTGCGACGCGGCGAGCAGCCGAAGTAGGTCAAAGTTAATTTAGTTGAACTCCGGCAGTCGCTGCTTGGACACGCTGCGGGTGCGGAAAAGACCTGCCGTGCCGTGCTGCGCTGCTCGGACTGCTCAAAACGCGCCGCATCATGCTTCACCGTCCCTCGATGCTCGGACACATAGACATTGCATGTAAACCGGCTGCTTCGGTTGCTCGAAACGCGTTCGGTGGGAACCCGGCAGAAGACTGCTGGAGGACAAATTGACCACCTTTCCTCACTCTGCTGTTGTCTTTACTAGCTCTACCAGTATATCTTAATGACAGATTCAATGAAAATGCAATCATTGGCAGATTATAATCTGATGTTTTTAATCCCTCGCTTTCATGCAAGGATGTGAGTTCTTTAAGCAGACTGACTGTGGTCAAGTTCATGAAGGCGCATATTGTAACTAAACAAAATGCAAATGCCTTTACTCACCAACTCCAGCTTCTTATGTGTGAAGCTTTTGTTTTGTAATAAAGGTTGAATTGTGTCTGTTGAGTGGGATTATTTTACTTTATTTTATTCATTTTACATTAAAAACCAAAAGAAAAAAAAATCATATCACATATTATATGAAAGAAGACATAAAATGAAAAGTGGCATTAGGAAGAAGAAATCTTATTTTATCTGCCCCTTTGGATGGATTTACCCATCATGGAGCCCTGGACGCTGCTGAGAGCTTCTTCACAAAACAAAAGCTTTTTATTGAATCAACCTGAACCACCATTTACAATAAACTCTAATCCAGCTGTCTGAGAAAGCAGGAAAGATAAATATGGATCCATATCAGAAACTTTCAAATATCCTTGTAACTCCTAGGAAAATTGGCATCTTAAGTGACAATAACACCACAGCTTTTGGGTTGTTTTCTTTTACAGGAGGTGTTATGAATTTCAAATTTGTCCATTTTAAATGTGTACATCCTCAGATACAAATTTAACACCGACTCAAAATTTGGCATAACTGAGAGAAAGCAAACAGAACTTGCATGTATGGGTCCAAAAGCAAGGATTAATACTCTTGTTTTGCATGTTTTCCTTTCACTGAACTGCTGTTGTGAAATTAGGCTGTATGATAGATCTGTAATTTTAATTTAATCTAATTTTTTTCTGAAAATTAATGGCTAATCCTAAGGCAATAACACAACCATATTTAAAGGGGTTTTTTTTTTTTTTTTTGAGTATTTCCTCCCCACTTACAGTATTTGGTGTACCTGTTGTCGACTTAAATGTTTTCACTTTCGTGTTTTTTAATTAATTAATTTATTTATTCTTTTGAAACTTAGATTATAATAGGAATTCGTACTTTGCAATTATCTTTTTTGTAGCAGCATGCAAACCCCATATATAATGTGATGTAATTCTGTTTCAAAGCATTGACTTGTTCAGAAACTGTCATTTCGCTGAATTGCTTTCAGACTTTTGGAAATAAGTCTGACAACCAGTTTTATTGCTGTGAGATTTGTTTGAGCAGGTTGAGACAACACTAGATCAACTAAACAGTTCAAGTTATCTAGGAGTCACTTATTCACATTGTTTTCTCATCCTTTGCAACATTTTTCACTGGAGTCAGTTCCCACCTGCCTGAAGACTGCCACCATCATCCCAGTCCCAAAAAGCTCCACAGTGACTGGTCTGAATGACTATAGACCGGTGGCTCTCACCCCGATAGTCGCTAAATGTTTTGAGAAACTGGTCATGTCCCACATCAAGACAACCGTCAACATCAGCGAGGACCCTCATCAATATGCATACCGCGAGAACCGATCAACAGAGGACGCCATCTCCTCTGTGGTCCACACTGCTCTCACCCACCTGGATCAGAAGGACTCATACGTGCGTCTGCTCTTTGTGGACTTCACATCTGCCTTCAACACCATGATCCCCCAAACTCTGATAGACAAACTATCCACACTTGGACTAAGCCCCTCCATCTGTAACTGGGTACTAGACTTCTTAACAAACAGACCACAGTCCGTGAAGATCCACAACTTCTCCTCCTCCACCATCACCCTCAGCACTGGCTCTCCTCAAGGATGTGTGCTGAGCCCTCTTCTGTTCACTCTGCTCACATATGATTGTACAGCCACACATCCAGGCTGTCATATTGTTAAGTTTGCAGATGATACAGCTGTGGTGGGATGCATCACAGATAATGATGAATCCAGCTACAGACAGGAGGTGGAACATCTGGAGAGCTGGTGCAAAGAGAACAACCTTCACATGAATGTGAAGAAGACGAAGGAGATGATTGTGGACTTCAGAAGGAACAAACACACCCACACCCCACTGTATATAGGTGGATCTGCGGTGGAGGTGGTCTCCAGCTACAAGTACCTGGGTGTACACTTGAATGATAACCTCAGCTGGAGCAACAACACCACCAGCCTGATCAAGAAAGGACATCAAAGACTCTACTTCCTCAGACGGCTGAGACGAGCTGGTCTGAGAAGCTCAGTCCTCACCTCCTTCTACAGGTGTGCAGTGGAGAGCATCCTGTGCTCCAGCATCAACGTGTGGCATGGAGGCTGCACAGTTGCAGAGAGGAAAGCTCTACAGAGAGTGGTGAAGGCTGCACAGAAGTCTGTGGGAGTCAGTCTCCCCACCATCACAGACATTTACACCTCCAGATGCAGAAAAAGAGCCACCTGCATCATGAAAGACCTCACTCACCCAGCACACTCACTCTTTGCACCACTCCCCTCAGGACGGAGGTTGAGGAGCATCAAATGTAGAACCACTAGACTGAGGAACAGCTTCTACCCTGAGGCTGTCAGACTCATGAATAAATAAATAATAAGAATAAACACTGCAAAATGTCACATCATGTTGATACTGATCTGTTTCTTGTTGCTGCGTTCATCTGTGACCATCTGCTCATAATGACTCATGTTCGTGCTGCTGTTTATAATGATGTTTTTCTACTACATTAGGGCTTAGTGTATTACTAGCTGATGTCTCTCTTAGTTAATCCTAGATGTTATTATTGTTTTTCTCTTGCATTTGTTGTTGGATGTAACTGGGACCCTGTGTACATAATCTCGTTTTCAACACATGTACTACATGCGGTGCAAATGACAATAAATTCTCTCTGACTCTGACTCTGATTTTAACTAAAGCGAATATGTTTATTGTCATGGCTTCCAAATGTTGCTTGTTCAGGGCTCATTTAATGTGTGACAGTTTTTATATTCATGGGGACAAAAACTGAACACACCACTGATTCTGAAAGGTTTGAGGATAATAACCCAAAAGGTGGAAGATGGCAGATGTCACTCAATGTTTTTTATTTATTTATTTGTTTGTTTTCTACAGGCTGAAATATTTAGCAGGCAGAACTATATTGCAATGCCTTGTTGCGGTTATAACCAATTTTAGGGATGCACAAAAGACATATGAACAAATCTATTACTATATTTGTTATTTTTACTATTTAACAGTGTGTAAGTTTAGAATATACAGGTATGTTATTGCTAAAATCAAGGATTTTCTTAAAGGATCACTAAACAAGTAACTTACAAAAGACGAGGGAGACGTTGATAACATTTAATCATTGCGCAAAAGTTATCTTTTATATAACATTATCAATCAAATTAAAGTATTTTAGATATTACATTTAAAAACAATTGCTGTAGGCTACTGTACTGAAGAAAGTAGAAAGATCCAGTGTTGGGAGCTATAAAGGTCATAGATCTTTTTCACTGACTTATATATAACCATGTGTGTTAAGAGTTGTTTTGTCTTTGCAAAGTGGAGCGTGCAGAAACATGGAGCCTTTCACCTGATAAACTCAAGGCCCTAAGCTGGAAAGCAGAGTTGTCTGACGTCACCTTTGTCTGATAACCATTATAAAAAGACACTTCCTTAGACCGTATTATTTACTTTATAAGTCGCATTTTTTGCATAATTTGTATGCCCTGCCACTTATAGGCCGAAGCAACATATTTACTGAGTTTTTTTCCCATATTTATAAACCAGTTTTTGCCTGAGATATGACAGCTTTCATTCATTCTGACTGGAAAATATTGAGCACTACCATTTTCAGTCACTAGATGGCAGTCGAGTAGTAAGGCATGCCATTGTATCATGTTCATTCAACCTTTATTTATACAGGCTAGCCTCGTTGAGACACGTAACAGGTCAATGTGGCTATTAATGACACAATCAGCTTGTCATAGCCTCCCACCATCATCTGTCTGGAGCAACCAAATCAGCTTAATTTTACTGTGCCGCCCCAGTGAAATGCAGGTGATCTGACCGTCAAAGTGCATTTATTAAGCAAAAGATAGACTGAGACACACCGTTACTATAATTCCAAGCAAACAAATAAATGTTTTTAGGTGCTTATCTTGTTAAATTTCAAAGAAATGCGCAGAGGCTTGTCCCTCTGCACATGAACTCATTCGTGAAACCTGGTTTTGAAATGTAGCAGATTTGACCATTAAAGTGAATTTATTAATGTTAGACTGAGACACACCTTTATTGTAATCAAGCAAACAAATAATTGTTTTTAAGTGTTAATCTTCTTAAATTCTTGTTGAAGTCCTCCCAAGTACGCTCCCACGACCGCCAATTGGCAGCCAATCCATTTTTGGTACAACGCCAGCATACATTTCCGGGTTGTCAGCGGTGACACAAAACAAACAGGACACATCAGCGGTGATGTATAATACTGTAGATGTGACATATACAGCGTAGCTACTTATTTATGGATTTGTCCACTTTGTTAGACATATTTGGACTGATGCAACTTATAGGGCGGAGCGACAAGAACAGTGGAAAATACGGTACTGCCTTTGAGCAGACTTGGAGACAAAGCGACATGTCTTGATGCTTGTTTTTTCAACGCTGCTCCATCTTGCAAGATTAAACCTGGGATGAGAAAATATCTTCTCCTTTCCTGTGTGGCTTATTTATTTAACGAGCTGATGATGGGATAATTAAATTACCCAACATCCAGCTATACCAAGACAACAGAACAACCATCATCAATAGTAAAATGCAAGTCATTAAAACCTCTTAAAGGTTGTTTCTGTGCTGTTGTGTGTTAAAACCTAACGAAAAAAACCAATGCAGATTTGTTCCTGTCTTTGATTTTATACGTCTACCTTATAATGTTTTGCTAGTTTTTTGATACTTTGTTAAAAAAAAAAAAAAACTTTTTTTTCTCTCTTTTGTTTTCTATTGTTTATTGTTTGTTTGTTTATTGTTTAAGGAAATTCTACCACTGCTGTTCATTGTTCTTTAGTTTTAGCAGGTCGCTTTCGTAAATGAGCCCATGAGGTTCAAAAGATTTACCTGACTAAATAAAGGTTGAATGAATGAATGAATGAGGGGCTGTATGGTGTTGCAGTTGGTTAAGTCTGTTGCCTTACAGCAGGGGTGCTCATTACATAGATCGCAATCTACTGGTAGATCTCTGAGGTAGTACTGGTAGATCGCAGCATGACATTTACTGTACTATAGTTCATAATTTCTTATCTGGCAACCCGACTGACGTGAAAACTACAGCATTTTTCATGTAAACCAGATTATTTTTTGTTTATTACCCCCAATAAACATTGAAAAATCACTCATGTTTCCACAGGTTGATTTCGTGTAAACGGGGCCTTGTAGTAGGTAGATCACTTTGACTTGATCATTTCAAAAGTAGCTCGCATGCTGAAAAAGTCTGAACATCCCTGCCTTACAGATATCAAACCACTCAAACGTGTGTATTTTATGCCTTTCTGTTTGACTATAAGCTCCCCGAAATATCAGTAGAAAATGAGGTCAGTGTAACCGAGTTTTGGGAACGCCACTTACTTGGACACCAGGGAGAAGGCGTCAGCACACACAGCAGGACATGGCACCAGCTTGATCATCACATGCTCCGACACAGCCTGGAAATGCGCCCGTGTCACCTTCTCTAACACCGAGGCCAACGTGGCCACGTCGCCAGCTTTTGTGCTCGGGTCGCCACCTGCTGTGTCCAAGATGTTGCCTCCGTGCACCACGAGAAGCAGCACGTGGGTCTTACATTTCCTCTACAAAAGGAATAGGAAAGATTAGATCATTTAAAGCAGAGACTCAAATGGATGGAAATAAAAGAGGAAGCATTTGGTGACAGCAGTGGGGCTGCACAGGAAGTTCCATTACCAAACGCTTACCTCTGCATCATCCAGCCCTTCGATGCTGCTCTGAGGAGCACACCGTGGACCTCCCAGCTGGTACAGACCCTCTGCATTAGATGAGTAAAGGATGGGAGCAGGAGGTGGCATGAAGGAAGGGGGAAAAAGGTGGAAACAGTGTCAATGCAGGAGCTGCTTCCCCTCAGACACACCAACACAGAAACAGAAATACTGATCAGAAAATAGTCATGATTAATAATGTCTCTACATCTCTCTTCATCCCAGTTTCAAACTGTGCAGTGCATGCTGGATTGGGATAACCATAAAGCCGGGGTTACACCACATGCGTTACGGCTCCGCCCCGCTCCGGTCCGACCTCCGCAGCAAATACGCACCCATTATAATCAATGACAGAATTTACACTGGCTCCGCACGGCGGCGGCGAGCTGCGGAGAGCGGACGGCAGTCCGTCAAAATTAGAAAATTTTCTATTTCTGCCGGATGACGGAGCTGTGCCGGAGTCAACTTTTGAAGATTACGTCGCACCAACAGGAAAAGGAACGAGCACAACTTCCGTATTTACAAAATAAAATCACCACGGGCGGACTAATCCTAGCTCTATACGGATTTATTTGTACAAAAATGCTGTCAAACTATCATTTATGACTATTCTATGACTAAACTATTATATTTATGACTATGACTACGCCTACAAACGCAATACAAGAAATAAATAAATAAAAACGTATTTTATTCTGAAATGTAAACATCACTTCCTGTTGCTCAAACCATGTAGCTTATTTACGAGAGAAGATCAAGGCAGCAGTCTCTCTACAGTTGTTCTCCTTCTTCCACCGAATGAATTGTTTTGTTCTGACTTCACTTGATTTATCGCGCGATCTCGCACGTGTCTCGGAGCGGCGCATCCATGCGGACCTGAGCTGAGCGGAGGCAGTGGGCTTTGGACTCGCTCAGCTGCGACCTGCGGACCGGAGCGGGGCGGAGCCGCGTGTGGTGTAAAGCCGGGGTAAGATTCAGTCAGTGCAGGCAGTAAACAGCAGGAGCTTGATGGTTTTCTCTGCTGTAGCGTCGACATTCATCATATGTAAATAGATATTTCATTTCATTTATTTATTTCTATAGCACTTTACACAACCACGGTGATGGTGACCGAAGTGCTTAACAAAAAACAGTACAGTACTTAAAATGACAACAGGTTAAAAAGCAAGAAAAACAACATAATAGCAACAAAAAAAAGAAAACCAGAAATGTCACCACATATTTAATTACTAAAAGCCTTTTGGAATAAAAAAAAGTCTTAAGCTTCGATTTAAAAGGGCCAAGTTCAGTAATCTGACGTAGCGCAAGTGGGAGCGTATTCCAGAGTCGAGGTGCGGCCGCAGAAAAGTCACGGTCACCCCAGCGTTTATATTTTGTCCTTGGAACAGAGAGCAGGAGCTGTCTGACCTCAGAGACCTGGAGCGGGCGGGGAAACTTAACAACTCCGTTATATAAGGAGGAGCGAGGCCATTCAGAGCTTTAAAAACAAATAATAAAAGTTTAAAATTTATTCTAAAATGGACAGGAAGCCAATGTAGTGAGAATAAAACAGGTGTGATGTGGTCCCATCTAGGAGTGTTCGTTAAAAGGCGAGCTGCTGCATTTTGAACAATCTGGAGGTGGCTCAGAGTTGACTGAGGTACACCGACATACAGAGCGTTACAATAATCGAGCCTAGAACTGATAAAAGCATGAACAGCCTTCTCCAAGTCACAACGGTTTAAAAAGGGTTTGACCTTTTTTAAAAGACGTAAATAAAAAAATCCAGACCGGACAACAGAGGCGATATGTTTATCAAAATGTAAAGCCTTATCGAAGGTCACTCCAAGGTTTTTCCACACTGTCACTGAAGTTAATATTCAAATTTCACAGGCCAGTTGCATCTTTGTCACCAAATAAAATCCATTCTGTTTTATTGTCATTTAAAAACAGGAAGTTATTGTTCAGCCAACGTTTGATTGCAGAGATGCAGTCAAAGAGAGAAAACATTGGGTTACTGGATCTAGGCCTTAGTGGTAAATAGATCTGCAAATCATCTGCATACAAATGAAAGTTGACATTGTGGTGTCTTATTTTTGTCATGTCTAATACTGTACTGTGAAAAACAAACTTTTTAAAAGAACAAACTTTATTTTTATTTTTATGTCAAAAAAAATAATAATCTGCTTCACTCTGTAATGAGGCTCCTCATAGAGACCGGTACAAATTCATTAGCCAATCCGGAAGCCTCTGCATGCAGCGTCATGTAAATCCTGAGCCTCTTCGCCTCTCGTTCTGTTGTCTGCCTGCAGGCTCAGGGCACTCCTCTGTGCTCTGCTCACTGGCTCGTTCTTTATTTGGCCCCCTTGTCTGGGACCGACTGTCATGGGAGGCTCTCACAGACTCGTTTCGCCGCCGGCTCCCTTCTTCCATTCCCAGCTCACAGTCTGCCTACTTAGAAAAAACTCTCACAAGGGACTCTGAGCACGGCACTATTTTTGGTCACAATGTAACAGGAAATCGATGAAGGGAAGTTTTCTTCCTTTTTTTTCTGAAACACTGAAGGGAGGCAGAGCAAGAAACTATATGATGTGTTTTCTGAGCAAACACTTCTGCAATTTATAGCATATTATTAAAAATTATGCAGTTTGCTTGTTTCTGATTTCATCAACAAATATTTCTAGACAGTGGCATAAATCAGAGGATGACAACATTTCATGGGAAATTTAAACTGAAAGTATCTCAAATTCAGGTCCCACAATTTTAGCTACCAAAATACAGTAATTTAATTTAACACTAATATTTTTTCTGCCTCAGTGAATCAACAATCTATTTTTTCTTACTTCTAGCCCTTCTAAACAATTTTTTTTTCAGTTCAGTGTTTTTCAAACATAAATTAACAGTTTTGACTATTGCAAAAAAAAAGTCTTTAACATCATATTTTGATAATATAGTATTGTAGTAATATAGGAAGGGGTCAGTTTACTGACTTACGTATATTTTAGATGTAAATTGGCAGGGTTTAGACTGACACAAAAATACATCATTAATTAAACGAGTTCTCTCTTTTTCAGTTCAATATCAATAATTCTATACCTTGGAGGTGATTAGACCAGATGTAATTCACAGGAAATGTTAAACTTATGTTGGTACAGTAGGACTGGACCATTTATTTAACATAATCATAAATTACATCACACATTATGTACATGATTGGTTGATAATTTTTCCTATAATTAACTTCAGCATGAGTAT
>JBBPBX010052414.1:0-24215 GCA_038048925.1 Garcialebias charrua
AAGGATGACACAGATGAGCGAAGGGAGTCCCTCATCAAAGGACTCTGCATCTATCTGAATGAGAGCCCGTTTGACTTGGTGCAGGAATACATGGTGAGTTTTTTGTGTGTGTGTAGTTTGGCTTTACAACATTTTAAAACCTTGCATTCTGTTATTCCTGTTATCCTATTGTACTGGTAAGTCAAAGTCAAATGGATCTCTTTACTGTTTTGAAAGTAATTCCAGCACTGAATATGGTCTTAAATTTAAAGTTGCAGTATGTAGCTTTTTTTATAAACATATTTCTTCTCTCAGTCACTATTTTTTGTCAGAGTGATGTTAAACAGGTAATCTTTGAGAAATACTATATTCCTCTGGCGTCTCCCGGTGGTTAAAATAGCATTTATAAAAACCAGAGCGGGCCGTTTTTGACCAGCCAATAAAAACAGAGTTATTTTCATGAACGAGCTTCCCCCGCCCTCCCCCCGCCTCTCCCAGCGGCAGCGCGCAGCAGCCGGGCACGCTCCCGTCTCAAACAGTAGCTGTTTCAAGATGGCGGAGGTGGCGAGAGCTTCGAGTGCTCAAAGGATTGCCAAGCGATGCAGAGTTAGCAACTTTCCTGCTTGAAAAGTAAGTGTCTTTGCTTGACTCATGTGATAGCGCAAATGCCATGAAATTATCTACAACAGGCTAAAACCGTTTTCCGGCCTACAGCTGACGTGATGCTAATGGCAGCAGCTAACTCATTCAACCTCAGTATTGTTTTGATACGTACATTTAGTTATCCTAACTTATTGTATTGTGGATCAGCGTGCAGATATGTTGAAAGTACTGTAACTGCGCTGTCTGTGTAAGAGAGGCATGATCACAACTAGCAATTAGCATATTGTCTGCAGATCATTTGGTGTTCATAATCTAAAAGTCTGTTAGTTGTACTACACAATATATGTTGTTGATGCATACATCTCAACCTCTTTGGACGTTTACCTGTATAAAGGGCCTCAAAAATTATTAATTTTTGGAATAAAATCTGTAAAACTTGCGGTGGGGTGGACGAGTTTGCTGCGGACATGAGCCTGCAGTGAAGCAGGATGAAAGGAGAGCATAAAAAGTTCAAATTTTACTTCTAGCAGCAGAACAGGATGGAAGATGGCTGTTTGATGCTATTTTTTAAATCATCCTACATGCTTTGATATGTTAGATAAATTTGTCATTGTGTGATAAATGTGTTGAAAAGAATATCTGATTATTGTTTGAACTACATTATATGTTTTTATGCAGAGATGATGACTTTGGGGAAGGTCTCAGAAGTGAATTTGGGGAGACTCCCATTCAGGTTTTGGAAACAAGGTAAGTAAGGGGAAACTGTATTTATGTCAAGATTATTTTATGGTTTGCACTGCAACTAATATAACTGTGATCATAATATTATTACACAATTTTACTTCTAGCAGCAGAACAGGATGGAAGATGGCTGTTTGATGCTATTTTTTAAATCATCCTACATGCTTTGATATGTTAGATAAATTTGTCATTGTGTGATAAATGTGTTGAAAAGAATATCTGATTATTGTTTGAACTACATTATATGTTTTTATGCAGAGATGATGACTTTGGGGAAGGTCTGAGAAGTACAGTAGTGAATTTGGGGAGACTCCCATTCAGGTTTTGGAAACAAGGTAAGTAAGGGGAAACTGTATTTATGTCAAGATTATTTTATGGTTTGCACTGCAACTAATATAACTGTGATCATAATATTATTACACAATTTTAAAATGTAGATGGTAAGGTTGTATGTCTAATATTGTTTATGAAATGTATTTCCACCAGATATTACGGTAGGCAGAAACAAAAACCAAAGTTTAATAGTTGTTTTTATATAATCCATCCATCCATCCATCCATTTTCTTCCTCTTATCCGGGGTCGGGTCGCGGGGGTAGCAGCCTAAGTAGGGAGGCCCAGTCTTCCCTCTCCCCAGCCACTTGGAGCAGCTCCTCTGGGGGAATCCCAAGGCGTTCCCTGGCCAGCCGAGAAACATAGTCCCTCCAGCGTGTCCTGGGTCTTCCTCTGGGTCTCCTCCCGGTGGGACATGCCCGGAACACCTCACCAGGGAGGCGTCCAGGAGGCATCCTAACCAGATGCCCGAGCCACCTCAACTGGCTCCTCTCGATGTGGAGAAGCAGCGGCTCTACTCCGAGTCCCTCCCGGATGACTGAGCTTCTCACCCTATCTCTAAGGGAGAGTCCAGACACCCTGCGGAGAAAACTCATTTCAGCCGCTTGTATCCGAGATCTTGTTCTTTCGGTCACAACCCAAAGCTCATGACCATAGATGAGGGTGGGAACGTAGATCGATCGGTAAATTGAGAGCTTTGCCTTTTGACTCAGCTCTCTCTTCACCACGACAGACCGGTACAGCGCCCGCTTCACTGCGGACGCTGCACCTATCCGCCTATCAATCTCACGCTCCAGTTTTTATATAATGTATTTCTTTATTGTTATGGCTTTTCTGTGCTGCAATTTTAGTGGACATAAAATTAGAATAATACAGATGCACAATATTGACAATAAATATCTTTGAAGCTTATTTTTTTTATTATTTTATTTTTCTAACCACGTCACAGAAAATGTACAACTTTATAAATTTAAGAATTTTTAAAAAGATGACTTAATTAAAATTCTGTGTTCATGTATAACATACACTTGCACTGAACGTACGTATTTTAGTGCGTGTTAAAAATATGATTTTGTCTATACTTTCGAGTTAGTCTCATTAACTTTTATTGAGAAAATTTATTGTACTGGTTCCCAAGTACATGTTTCTTTATTTCATGATCAAACTTGATTATTGTTGCTTTAATAAAATATGTAATGTGTTTCCTCAGTATCAATGTTAGTTTGTTTTTTACGTTTATATTTTTTTTGTTTCAGTATGTCTTCGCTAGACATTACGACGACAATGATGAAAGTGACTTGTTATTGCATGTTCTCTCCGTGCATGCGTGGGTTTTCTCCGGGTTCTCCGGTTTCCTCCCACAGTCCAAAAACATGCATGTTAGACTGATTGGTGACTCTAAATTGACCCTGGGTGTGAGTGAGACAGGTCTCTCTTGTAAATGAGTCCCCGTGGCTCAACGAGGCTAGCCTGTATAAATAAAGGTTGAATGAATGAATGTTCTTCTTCCTCAGGTTGTCAGCGCTGTCCTGTTGATGATGATGGTGGTGGTGGTCCCACAGACAGCAGCAAAGCCACACAGGAAGTCCTTTGAAGGTTTAGCAGAAGAAACGGTCCCTCTGCGTTTGGACCCAAACAATTTAGTTCCCAGCCTAAAAGTCAGTTCTTTGGCCAGCGACTCCATCTCACCGTGGACCTACAAGTGAGGCTTCAGCTCCTCAGTGTGTTGTCCTTCATGAAGCTCAGAGTCCTGTTAACAGTTTTTTGTCTCCTCTCTGTCCTCAGCATCTCCAGGGATGACAACATGTTCCCTCATGCGCTGTCGCAGGCTCACTGTTTGCTCAAAACCTGCCTGGACCACCAAGGACTGGAGGACGGGGGCCTGGAGTCCCGTCCCATTCTGCATCAGGTGCTGGTTCTGAGGCGAGTCAAGACGCCAGGGCCAGGCACAGCTACCACTACCGCCTGGAGTCCAAACTCATCTCAGTGGGTTGCACCTGCGTGAGACCGAAGGTGATCAACCAGCACTGAGGACTGACCCATGGAGACCAGATGAAGACCATCTCCACGCGGGGTGTCCTCCAAAGATCTGTGGCAGGGTGTGGCCTTGGGGCAATTTCAATCCCAAAAATCCTCAATTAAAAGAAAAGAACTTTTAAACGAGTTGATGAAGTTTATCAATGAACCTTAATTTTTTTATTTATATATACTGTATATATATATATATATATATATATATATATATATATATCATTCATTCATTCAACCTTTATTTAGTCAGGTAAATCTCATTGAGCCTCGAGGGCTCATTTACAAAAGTGACCTGCTACTAACTAAAGAATGATGAACAGCAATGGTAGAATTTCTGTTCATCATTCTACATCATATATATATATATATATATATATATATATATATATATATATATATATATATATATATATAGATATATATATATATATATATATATATATATAGATAGATATATATACATATATAGATATACAGTATATATATAGTATATATACTGTAGTTATAAATATAGTTATTTTTTTATATAGATACCTATATTTATAACTATATATATATATAGTATATATACATATAGATACCTATATTTATAACTATATATATATATATAGTATATATACATATAGATACCTATATTTATAACTATATATATATATATATATATATATATATATATATACACAAATGAAAGAGTGGAGATCAGGTGGTTCTCTATGGACTTTAGATGTTTGGACAAGCTGACAATCTGGAGAAGCTCCACATATTTATTGACCTGACCCACTTAAGTGAAGACCAGATCAGTCACCTGGGCCCTGCTTGCTGTTCTGTTGCCCTGAAGGCTGCAGGTTAGGAAGAATTTGGAGTTAATTAAGTTCTGTTTAATTTCTGTCCAGTTTTATTAAAAAGTTATTTAAATCAAACTAAGTACACAACAGAGTATTTAACATCAGGGTGGATGCTCAGTGCTTTATTTATGGTTATTTAAGTGCGTTATGTAACGGTTTGATGATCCTTGTCACATATTTATTTAGGTTTTTTGTGTATTTATTGTCTAAATAAATAAATAAAAAAGATTTTGTCGCTGTGTTCTTTCAAATAGAAAATTATTTCACTGCATGTTCATGAAGAATCATCAATTTAAATGTTTGCATGAAAACAGGGTGACTATGAGAACTGTTTGTTTTCATCAACTCCCCCTGTGAGCATCGAATCTCATTATGTAACAAAACCAGAATATGAACAAGTCCAGCTGTAGTGCATCAACCCAGGTTTGACTCTTCTCAAGAGCTGAGTGTCAACAGCACGCAGCTGTTTCCTCTTCTTCGGACCGTAGGTCTCTGGGTGTAAATTCCTCGTCTGAAGACCATCGAGAATGTTTCAAAACTAGATGCGTAACACAGATAAAATGTCACACACTGCAGCAAAGTATTATAACATAACTTATTGAAAGGGTTATACATAATTTACGATACTTTATTACAAATACGCAAAGATTTGAGAAGGAAATAGTCGATCGGGTGACTGCGCCGACGCCATCTTAGAACTGTGTTTACAATGCATGCGCGTTCACGAGACAGGCCAAGCTGTGGAGGAGGAGCTAAGGAGGCGGAGTTGCAGGTCAGCCAGAGTGCAAGGGGGAGGAGGGAGAAGGGTTTCTGCTCGAAAATTTCCTAAGTTTCAGGGCATTACAGAAACTGCAGACCGTGCCTTTAACGATCAAAATCATCTACCGTAGTAACATAAAAACAACATCCAGGAAAAAAGAAGTTAAATCTTATCATTAGTTTTTGTTTGAACGTTATTTGCCAAAACTGAACCAGACACGTACGGTAATCCAAATTGTGAAGGTAAAATAAAATATTTTTGTTCGCTTAGCGTGGTAGGCTAATGTCTTTCAAATAAAAACTAATGTAAATCTTGAAGGCTCCTCTGCATTTGAGATGAAAGCATTGTTTTTTTTGTTTTTTTTTTTGTATTAAATGGACCATGGATGGCAGCATGGCAGGACTGTTTTTTGCTACAGCCATTTAACATTCTGCTTACATGGGTTTAAATAAATGGTAGAATAAGAGTTAATGCATTCTAAAGTGATCTGTAAAAAAGTCTTTAACAAATGTTTCATCTTTAAACAGGACATGACTGAGGCTGCTACACTGAGTGCCATTGAGAAAACTACAGTGGGCATCTACGTCATCAGAGAGATGCCTGGCAGTGACTGTCCAGATGTTGGCATAATCCTCGAGGGTGTCGTGGTGATGCAGGAACTTGATAACGTGGCCCTTGCTGTAGCCATGTTGTTTGGACTTTTCTACTCATTGAACATGAGGTACCCATCACAGTTACGCTACACCTTTGAGGTGATTCAGAAGGTGGTAATGGACTTGGATACGATCCAGCTTTCCAGAAAAGCTCAAAACTTGAAAACAAAACTGGACATGTAATGAAAACAAGGTTTACATGATGTGGTAAGCTCCACATGAGGACATTTAAATGTCAGTTGATTTTCACATTTTCAAAGGTTAATTCACTGTTTAATTTTCCATAAAAACAATTTATTTTCTTGTTTTTAAAAAGAATGTTCTTGGTGTTTATTTGCACTTGTTATAAAACAATTATATTGTTATATTCTGTTTCACTGATGTGGTCAGCTTTAGGTGAGAAGACATTTCATCTCACACTTGCTCCAACCTTTTTTATGGAGGTTCCAATTTTAAGGGTGAACAAGCAGCAGTTTTGTTTATAAAAATATATCTTTAATTATCTCATGTTTAGGAGAACTTGTTAAGAAAGTGAAATTGTTATCTGTTATTCGTGATGTGGTCAGTTACAGGTGAGAGTACTGAAAGTCTCAAACTTGCTCTCCTGTTTTAAAAGCTTGAAATTCCAGGTGAATAATCGGCAGGAA
Source organism: Garcialebias charrua (assembly GCA_038048925.1). NCBI lineage: Eukaryota > Metazoa > Chordata > Actinopteri > Cyprinodontiformes > Rivulidae > Garcialebias > Garcialebias charrua. Next base: position 6,591 of record JBBPBX010052414.1, read on the forward strand.
CTTGTGACCCGTTGATTTAACTCAAAAACTGCCATGTTTATTTCAGTTTACATTAACATTTTTGTTTAAAAATGAAAAGCTGTAGAGTGACATCAGGTTAGTTTGAAATGACTTGTTTGGTAATGTTCAAAACGAGTCGAGATTGGATATTTTCAATATGCTTCTTTGAACAAATGGCACTTCTTTTCTTTGAACAAACGACACTTTTTTTATTTTAACAAACGGCACTTTTTTTTTATTTGAACAAACGGCACTTTTTATATTTGAACAAACGGCACTTTTTATATTTGAACAAACGGCACTTTTTTTCCTTTTAACAAATGGCACTTTTTTTACATTCACTGTATTGTTGCTGTATAGTTTCTGGTTCATAAATAAAGGTTTTGAAATGAAACTGCTGATTTTTATTAAGAGGTAAAATGGTTAATGTTGTTTATGTTTAGAAAAGTTAGTGTTATTATCCTAGTAAATGTTTATTTAAATGTTAATTGGAACATTTCTGCATTTTTAAGTCAGTCCAACAGCTGCACTGAATTGTCAACTGTTGTAATATTTTAATTTTATCTAGACAATACGGACCTTCTTGAGCTGAATTTGTGTTTTTCAAAGATCGTGGCCTTTGACCTTTCTTTAAGAAGGTTAATTAGGGAAAATAGTCATTTTGTTTGTAAAGATTAAGGGTTGCTGGCAACTGTCTTGGAAGAGAAAAATGCAGTTTAGGAGACATTCGTAAAATTTAGTTTGACACTTGAATATAATACTAACATTTAAAATGAAGATAATGTGTAGTTTTTAATTAAAAAGTGGTATTTAAGTGAAATCTAAAAAAGCTAAGTCTGGTCCTCTGGACATTCAAAAAACAAAAAAACAAAACAAAGCAAAAAATTGTAGAAACGTTTCGTCTTTCGTCCGAAAGACTTCCTCAGTCTGAGGTGCTGGGTTCAGCTCAGTCTTATAAATAGCACCCTCTCACAGTGTTACACAACCAGTTGGCTGATGACAGCCTGAAACCAGCTGCTCACATGATCAAGGAGGACCATCAGCCTGAACCCAGCACCTCAGACTGAGGAAGTCTTTCGGACGAAAGACGAAACGTTTCTACAATTTTTTGCTTTGTTTTGTTTTTTTGTTTTTTTGAATGTCCAGAGGACCAGACTTAGCTTTTTTAGATTTTTCTACCTGGATTATTGAGCATGCATCAGGGTATTTAAGTGAAAGTTATTAAATAGTGTTGGAATAAAGGGATAAAATTGTGTCAGATTAAAGTATTCCATAAGCTCAAATCATGTCGTCATAATGTGTTTAAATCACATTTCTTCAACACAATATATTCATCTTTTTCCAAAGTGAAAATTTTGTGTCAGATTAAAGTATTCCATAAGCTCAAATCATGTCATCCTAATGTGTTTCAATCACATTTCTTCAACACTATATATTCATCTTTTTCCAATGTTAAAATTTTGTGTTAATTTAACTTGATTGTTATTGGTGCTGCCAAAGCAAAATGTATGTGTGCAACCAATTTCCACCATTATATTACGTTAAACCAACAAGTTCTTTTTTTCAGTGTAGCGTGTGCGCAAAATTCGCCTAGTTATCGAAGAGCAGACACCTCATTCATAATTTCAAGTCATCGGCTCAGGGTGAACTATTTCCTGTTACTGTAATCAAATTGTTTTAAAAACGACATATCAACAAATACTATTTAACACTCACATTTCTTGCTGACCTGCGTGGATGTCTGGAAATCTCCGCCAACCTGACCCTGACCGCACCAAAAGAACAGAGGAAGCTGGCCAGAGACAAACCCAATCACTGGACTTTCTGTCATACTTACCGTGCCTCGCAGCTGCGCTCCGTTCAGAGGTCTTCAGGAGCAGGTGTGGGGAGAATGGGTTTTCGGCACCAAAATGATGGGGATTTTAAACCCCTGTTACCTTAATAAAAACCACACAAAGATAAACAAGAGAACAGTGTTAAATCAGACAAACAACTTTGCAAAGGGGAATGGCTTTTAATGTCTTTTGAAACTTAGTTTTGGTCTCAAATACATTGTCCTGCACAATTCCGAATTGTACTGGACATGACAAGCTATTTAAACAAGAAGGAGGTGGAGTTTTGACAGCTCTGACGTCTTACAGATAAAACAAACAAGTCATGGTTCTGATCAAACAAGAACATCTAATTGTCGTGTTATTGAAAGAGTCCTCAGGCAAAACGTGTCAACGTGATTTCTTTATTTCAGATCGCCCTGCTTCCAGCTAAGCCATCAGCCTTACAATCAGCGTCACCTGGCACCCTGAGCCTGGCGCTCCTTTTATGACATCATCACAAGTGGCCATCTGTAGTTTTTCCCCCAGGCCTTACATTAACACCACATCTTCCCTCTCTAGAATCAATGGGTGGACTATCATTGATTCAACAGACCTTAGAGGATTATTCTGCCTCATAGCTGGAAGGTCTGTTCCTACATAGAACTAGAAAACCCCATTATAAACAGAAATACATATTTAATCATTCTTAAACATTTAGCATAATATTCACACACTCTTCTTCACATTATACACACACATATTTACAAGTTTAGTCTATCTGGTTTCACAACCCGTCTCCCAGACCTGGTTCTAGGAGTAGGTGAAAGTTCTGGAAGGCTCTGTTGTGGAGGTTCTTCAGGACTCTGTTGAACCAGTTCTGGATCAACATCCCCTTCCAGTACTTCTGGCTCTGTCGAAGGCTCCCTGGCAACCAAATGACGACGATTTCGCCTAATCGGTCCATGGGGTCCTTCCACAATGTATGAGCGTGGAGTATAATGCGTGGTAATCACTGCTCCACTTGTGCCTTGATCTTTAATCCACACACTTTGTCCTGGAGTCAGTTTGCTAAGAACTCTTGCTCTATGGCGTGAATCATACCTCTCTGCATCATTTATCCTCCTCTCTTTCTCTTTTCGAGCAACAATGTCAACGTCTGGAAGAAATGGCCTCAACGAAGATGGAAGTGTCGGCACCGTTGTACGAAGCCTCCTTCCCATGAGAAGTTCTGCTGGGCTGTAACCATTCCAAAGTGGTGTTGCTCTGTAGGCGAGTAAGGCGAGATACGGATCGGCTGCCTTTTTCAATAAGTTCTTTACTGTTTTAACAGCACGTTCAGCTTCCCCATTGCTTTGTGGATATCTTGGGCTACTGGTAATATGGTTAAATCCATATAACTTTGCAAATGTAGCAAAAGCAGCACAGGAAAACTGAGGACCGTTATCTGTAATCAATTCTTCTGGAATGCCATGACGAGCAAACATAGATTTCAGATGAGGAATCACATCAGACGATCTTGTGGGACTTAGTTGAGCAATTTCCACAAATCTTGATGCATAATCCACAACCAGAATATAATCTTTTCCTTGCAGCGTAAACAGATCGGCCCCAAGTCTTTTCCATGGTCTGTCTGGATACTGTGATGGCATCAGCGGTTCTGTACAATTTTCTCTCTCTCTGTTGCAGGTTTGGCATCTTAAAACCAGTTCTTTTAACTGCTGGCTCAGTCCAGGCCACCATACTGACTGCCGCGCTCGTTCTCGACATTTCACCACACCCAGATGTCCTTCGTGTAGTCTCATGAGCACATCGTTTCTCATGGTCGAAGGAATAACAAGTCTCTCGCCCTTTAGCAACAGACCATCCTTCACAGTAAGAAACGCCTTTTCTGCCCAATACAGTCTGAGTGCTGGTTCGCTGTTATAGTGTGCAGGCCATCCTTCCACACACAGCTGCATCACACGTGCACATACACTGTCCTGTTTCAGCTCCTCTCTCAGCTCATCAAGGTAACCAGTGCTTGCAGGTAGGTTTCGTACCACATCATCCACATAAATGTTTGAGTCATTGACCAACTCTGCTTCGGTCACTGTTAGGTTTCCTGCCATGGGAGCACGTGACAGTGTGTCAGCTGTCCACAAATCTTTCCCTGGTACATATGAGATGGAATATGAATATCTCATCAGACGCATTCTAAAGCGCTGGATACGTGGTGGAAGGCAATCTAGCGTCTGCGAACCCAACAGACTCAAAAGTGGTTTATGATCAGTCTCTAACTGAAAATGTCTACCAATGAGATAAGTACTGAATCTTTCACAAGCCCAGGTGATACTAAGAGCTTCTTTTTCCACCTGTGCGTATCTCTGTTCAGTCTGCGATAGAGACCGTGACACATATGCTACAGGTCTCCATACTTGACCCCATTTTTGAAGTAACACACTCCCCAGACCATAAGCAGATGCGTCTGCCGTGACTTTACATTCCCGGTTTGTATCATACATGGCTAACACTGGTGGGGATATAAGCATTTCTTTTAGCTCATTAAATGCTCTAGCCTGATCAACTCCCCACATCCAACAGTTTTTCTTAGACAAGAGATCCCTCAGAGGCTTGTCTCGCTCTGCCAACTGTGGAATAAACTTCCCCAGCTGATTAACCATCCCGAGGAAACTTCTGAGTTCACTCACATTTCTAGGTTCCTTCATTTGTCTCACTGCTTCAGTTTTATTTGGATCGGGACTAACTCCCTTAACAGAGATCATGTGGCCCAAAAATTTTACCCCCTGCTTTGAAAATTCGCATTTATCAATGTTAAGTGTGAGACCAGCTTCTTGAATTTTCCCAAGGATTGTATGCAGACGAGCATCATGCTCCTCCTGTGTTCTCCCCCACACTAACACATCATCCATGTGACAAACTACACCATCTAGTCCCTCCGTAACCTCTGTTACCATTCTGTTCTGGAAATGCTCAGGGGCAGAAGCTATACCAAAAGGTAACCGTTTAAAAAAATAACGACCAAAAGGTGTAATGAAAGTTGTGTATTTTGCTGCATCTTCAGTTAGAGGAATCTGCCAAAACCCCATATTAGCATCTAATTTACTGAAGATTCTGGCTCCTGCTAGCTTACCGAGTGTTTCATCCACAGAGGGAAGAATATACTTCTCTCTGCAGACAGACTCATTCAGCTTTGTAAGGTCAACACATATGCGCACCGCACCTGTTGGTTTTGGAACAACCACCATCCCTGAACACCACTCAGTTGGCTCCTCAATTCTACAAATCACACCCAAACTTTCCATACGGGACAATTCTTGTTTAACTTTGTCCATCAAAGGAAGTGGAATCCTTCTGGGTGTCTTTAATGAAAATGGTTGAGCTCCTGGTTTCAGTTTGATGTTATAAGGCTGTTTCACCTCACCCAGACCACTACAAAGCTTTGGATAGCTAGTTTTCACTGTTTCAGCAGATATCTCATTTAATCTAGCTACCAGATCCAGCTTCTGAATGGCTGGTCTACCCAAAAGTGCAGTGTGCAGGTGTTTCAAAACATACACGCTTTCCTGTATCTCTTTTTCTCCCCTTTCCATTAACATTTCAGCAACCCCTACAACATCCAGAGCATTTCTCCCTGGACCAAGCAGTTGCCTGGTGGCTTTTTTCAGAATGGGGGGGCTCCTGTTTCTGTAGATGTCCTTGAACACATCATATGGCAGAACTGTAACATCAGCACCAGTGTCAATCTTGAATGAGATGGATCTGTTATTAATTTTAACATCCACCTTCCAAGGTTCATCTCCATTATTAATGCTACCTAAAAACAAAGAATCATCTTCTTCGACAGCATGCACATTCTTGAGCGATCGACACACCTTCTTATAATGTCCCATCTTCCCACATAAATGACATTTCTCCCCCTTGGCTGGACAGTCATGTTTGGGATTAAATGGAGAGCTTCCACACTTATAACAATGAGAGTTCTCCCTTTTAGTAGTTGAAGTAGTGTGCGCTCTGGGTTGATATTTAGTCTTGCCACGCTTAACATAACTCTTGTACACTCTGTCAACAGATTTTCCCTTCTCTGTTTCTGAACTGATATCATGACGCAGACAGGATTGCTGCCGTTTCACTTCTTCACTCTGTCTTGCTGAATAGATGGCTTTCTCTAGAGTTAAATCTGGGTCAAGCTGCATGCGTTCGGATAACCTTTTATCCTGCAGACCCACCACCAGCCTGTCCCGAATCAGCTCATCATGTAGCGCTCCATAATTGCAATGTTCTGCTAGCGCATACAGTGAAGTAACAAAAGCATCAACAGTTTCATGCTCCTCTTGTTTGCGCATGTTAAATCTGGCACGCTCATAAATCACATTCTTCTTAACAACGAAGAAAGCTTGAAACCCATCACGAACTCCTCGATACGTGTTTCTTTGATCATCTGGCAACGCTAATCCACGTAGCACGTCATCAGCTTCATCGCCCATGCAATAAATTAGCGTGTTAACTTGGTTCTCCTCAGAACTAGAGTTCAGATTACTTGCCAGACGAAACCGTTCGAATCGTCGTATCCACTTGGCCCACTCCTGTGGCTTCGTGAAGTCGAAAGACTCCGGCGGCTGGATGCTAAACGTCGCACACGGACCAGCAGAAGCGACTCTCGGCGCGTCGTCGTCCGCCATGTCTCCGGCAGCCAAACACCGTCGCACCCTCACGATGACTCCAACACTCCTGACACCATGTCGCGTTATTGAAAGAGTCCTCAGGCAAAACGTGTCAACGTGATTTCTTTATTTCAGATCGCCCTGCTTCCAGCTAAGCCATCAGCCTTACAATCAGCGTCACCTGGCACCCTGAGCCTGGCGCTCCTTTTATGACATCATCACAAGTGGCCATCTGTAGTTTTTCCCCCAGGCCTTACATTAACACCACACTAATCCAAAGATTGTCAAGGCTAGAAGACTGTCTCTTCTGTATCAAGGAGCAAAGCAAACAACATGTTTGTACTATCAAATATAAGTGTTTAAAGGGAACAGAGAATATTTGATATAAGTGAGCTGGGTTATAATTATTGGGTCAGAGTAATTAGTTTTAGATGATAAATATTGAACATCTCCATCACGCTTTGTAAAAGTCTAAGAAGAGTATGAAGCTATTATCAGTAATTAATTCTGAGTAGTCAAGGATATCAAGAACAAGTCGTATATTATTGGAAATGTGCATATTTTGCATAAATCCAGATTGTGCCTCTCCAATAATTGCATTTAGTACAGATTTAATTCTTTCCGCAAAAATTGATGCCAGGATTTTGTAGTCGTTGTTCAAAAGACATATAGGGCGCCAATTATCAATAAGTAATTTATCTTTTTTGGGCTTAGGTATAAGGGTAATGATCCCTTGATTTAAAGTAGCGGGGAGAGTTCTTTTTTCAATGCTCTCTAAAAATACTTTAGTAAGAAAAGGAGCAAGTTGATCACTAAATTGCTTATAGAATTCCCCTGTTAGCCCATCTGACCCAGGAGATTTGTTATTTTTTAGACGATTTATAGATGAAAGAGTTTCATTAACTGTAAGAGGAGAATCACACATCTCACGTTCAGAGTCAAGGATGTTCTGCGTGTTGACTGATTTTAAGAATGGCTCAGGGTTTTTGTCAGAGTGACTAAGAGCATAAAGTTTACTGTAAAAAGAGCTGATATAGTTTGCAATAATTTTTGGATCAGAGGATACTTGGCCTTCTATATTTAATTCATGGAGTGTATTGGATTTGGCACGATGTTTTTCTAGTTGAAAGAAATAGGAGGAGTTACTTTCTCCTTCTTCCAACCATTTTAATCTTGATCTTACAAAGGCTCCTTCTGCCCTATTTTTATAAATTTCGTCCAGCTTATTCTGTAAAATAGCTAAATTTAATTTATCATTGTCTGAGAGGTCTAGAGGACTCTTTTTGGAGAGCGTCATAATTTCACCAATGATTTTATTTTCTTCAGCTTTCTTGGTCTTTTTAAAGTCAGAGCCAAATTGCCTTAGAAATTTTGTAGTCTCAAATTTAAATAACTCCCAGTTGACACCAAATTTATTTTCAGAGTTGGCTTTATCAAAAAAATAAGAGATTGTTTGGGAGATTTTTTGCTGTACTGGGTGCATTTTAAGTAATGAATTGTTTAAAATCCAGTAAGCTTTCCTATTCTGTGTTTGGCTTTCAGTAAAATGTAATGAAATAAATATTGCTTTGTGGTCAGTGAGAGGAGTCGGAAGAATGTTAACAGTAAAGTTATTATTTGGTAGGTGATCAGACACTAACCAATAATCAATACGAGATTGTTTAGATCCATCATTATTACTCCAGGTGTAAATAGTGTCTAAAGGAAATTTTTCTCTCCAGATGTCCTTTAAACTGTATCTCTGCATAAAAGATTTTAGAGGAGTGTTAGAATCTTGAGCTCGAGGAGGCCATTTGTCCAATTGATTGTTTAGTATCATATTGAAATCCCCTCCCATGAGGATAATTGCATTAGGAAATTTGTTTAGACCATCGGCTAGATTTTGTTCTATCAGAGAGAGAAGTTGTAAGTTTTCATTTTTTGAGTTATAACCATAAATATTTATGGTAATTATGATTTTATTATAGTATGACAATATTGTAAATACAAAATGTCCCTGAGAATCAGATTTATTCAAAAGGATGTCACCTTCAAATTTGTTTTTGAGTGTAAGAGTGCCAGCTGAATGCTGGCTACCATGTGATGAATATAGGGTGTTGCCCCACTGGTTTTTCCAAAAATTTATGTCATCACTAGTAGAGTGTGACTCTTGAAAGAAAAAAAGATCTGTATTTTGTTGTTTGGCAAAAAGAAATAAAGCTTTCCGTTTTGTGGAATTTTTTAACCCCCTGGCATTCAAAGAACATATAGATAACGACAGTGTTATAAAAAGAGATGTAAGTTTTAGTGAATGTGCTGTGTTGCTTTCAGCCTGTGCGCTGATTTACAGAAAAGTTGGAAGAATAAACCATAAGTGTTATTTTTGTTAACGCTACTTAATAAGAACAACTTCAGAGAGCAAAAAGTGCAATCGGTTTTAGATGAATTTGAATCTTCTACATCAAGATGAACTTTTTCTGAACAAGGTGCATAAAATGCTAGTTTAAAGTCTCAGCTCCCAGTGCCTACAGATCTTGTGACTCCAGGAATCCTCTTCTATCCGGAGTTAGTAGGGGAGTAGAGTGTCCATGTTAAGGCTGAAATACACCTGAGCGTCCTCAGGTACGCCACTCTACGCGCGCATTTTGTGCGCATGTGTTTTGCTGCTATACTTCAGAAACTATCAGCTTTCAAACGCTCGCATTCTCCTTGTTGTAATATGAGCAGCTGCGCACGGAGGGGACTCAACTGAGCTCGCTGATTGGTCACTTGCTGACACGCCTACTGAAATGATTGACAGCTTTCAGTCAGCTGCTCATGTAGCTCGCTGAAGACCGCGGCGGTGTTCTGATACGGTGTTTCTACTATATATGTTATAAAAAGTTCTCTCAGAAATAAAAATAATAACAGGGAGTGCTTTTCCTGCAGCACACAGCCCACCAGGGATATTTAAAACATTGCGCACCCAGGTAGGACCTGAATTCATTCATTTCATTCATCGAGTGAACGGAGGAAGAAGTGATTACTTGACTTTAGGCAAAAAAACAAAAGAAAAGGCCCGATCAGCGATAAAGAAGGGGAATTTATTTCATTTGTGTAACATACAAAACAGTCCGGCGCCGGGGAAGTTTATGGTCAGACACCGCGCATCGCGCACGCGGACGTAAAAAAAAAGCTTTGCGCGTACGTGCCCTGAGGGGCTACGCGGGGCTACGTTTTTGCCTTGGCGTACGTACGTTGCGTATAGGCGTATCGTGAGGACGCTCAAGTGTATCTCGGCCTTTAGTTCACAGGGAGATCCACTTCTTTACCGTTCACGTAGGCTCGGGCTCCCACGAAGTAGGCGATCTTCCTTGCTGCCTCGATTGCTGGCCAAAGTGCTGTTTTGGTTATCCGGTCCGCTGGACACAGGTCCTCTGTGAAGCGAAGATGGCGTTCCTTCAAGAAGGTGTTATTTTTCGCAGCTCTCCACACAGCATCTCTGTAGGTTCTGGAAGAAAACTGCAGGATGATTCCTCTAGGTTTATTATTATTTTCTTTTATTTTTCCCAAACGGTGGACAGTATCAATCACATCAGGTAGCTTGAGTTTCCCTTCAGGGAAGATGGTTTGACAGATCTTGATGGTTTCTTTTTTCACGTCTTCTTTTGAGACAGTTTCTGGAACACCGTAAAGTTTCAGATTCCCACGTGTGGAGTACCGCTCCGAATCAGTAAGCCTTTTTTCCAGCTGAAGAAGGGTAGCCTCATCTTTTTTAATTTTGTCCTCAATATTGCCAACCCTTTTTTTCACGTCTTTAATTTCTTCAAAGGCAAAGTCAACAGATTTCTTGAGCTCCTCAATTTTTACTGAGTTGTCACCCACCATCTTTTCTACAGTGTCGAAGCGCGTGTTGATTAGCTTGGTGAGGGTTTTGATAATATCGGGGTTATTCACGCTTATCTCCTCACCTTGTTCAATGAGTGCTTTTTTGTGAGCTGGTTCTTTAGAAGGTGTCCCCTCTGGTGAAATAGGCAGCAGTGGAAAGATGCGTGGCTTAATTTCATTTTTAATGGCAATGTCCCGGCGACATTACCGAAGAAAGTTGTAGTTTGCGCAGCACATTTCACAACAGACTCATTTCTCAACTACCAACAGTACCAGACCGGATTTGCACAAAAACTTCTGCTTAAGGAAGGTGCTGTTCCATCTATTCGTCAAAGTTCTGCAGATGACGCTAGTGTAAGTACAGACTGATGTCTTTTAAATTATTTATTAGCATTCGGTATGAAGACGTGTTCTTCTGCACCTCGATAGTTTAGCTACAGCCTGTGCTAACTGTTTGTGTTCACGGCTTGAACACAATATAGCGCAGGCTTATTGTTTATGATTAGCTTGTGTTAACTGAGAATTAATGTTCAACCTGTTCAATATTGGTTTCGGCAGTGCAAGAAGCAAGAAGTGCCGTTCTGCACGAACATGATTTGTTGTTTATGAAATGCTAACGCGGAGCTACAGCTAATGCTAAGGCTGTGTACCGCGTGTGTGTGTGTGTGTGTGTCGTGGGGCTGCAACAACGAATCGATAAAATTTGGCTATTAAAAGCGTTGGTAACTAATTTCATCATCGATTCGTTGTGTCGCGCGATTATGCTTCTTTCACGGCGCCGCAGACCTGTTTTGTTCACTTGAACGTTGTAGAAAAGCTGGCTGACTGAATAAAGTTTGAAAAAAAAAAAAAAACCTCTGCAGCTTGCTGTGTGTTGCTTGAACAGAGCGAGGAGGGAGGCGTAAACAGAACAGATAAATAATCGTTAGTTGCAGCCCTATAGTGTGTGTTTTCATCTTAATCTGAACGATTGTCTTTACAAAGCTGGTAGTTGTAACACTTTGAGACCTAATATTTTCTACTGATGGTCACAAGATCCTGTTTATCAAAACCATAAAAAGTCTTCTGAGTGACAAATATGCTAATTATCACTGTCCTCTTCAAATATTTTCTCCATAACATCAGCAGCTGTTATGTAGAGCATGCATATATATGTTATTTATGTTTTCAGTACAGTGCATAATATCCAAGTGTTGTAGGTCACCTCAATGCTGATTGGGCGGCAGGGGATTATAAACCTTTGGCTTGACTCAAACTGAAGTCCTCCTTCACACTGAAACGGCTGTCACATGGAGTAAGAAAGCTTGGGCGGCCATTGTCCAACACTTGTGTGTTTTCAGAGTGTTCACTTCACTTGGTTTGTGAGCGTTGCCAAGACATACGTCGCCAATGATTACCCAGCCCAAGTCAAGCTTCTGTGCAAATGGGTCACTGTGTCTTCCATCAATTTGTTCCCTCACTTTGTGAACTCTCAGAATGTTTCGTCCTATCAACAGCAATATTTCTGCATTTGGGTCAAGAGGTGGTATTTCAGCCGCTATTACTTTCAGATGGCTGTGGTGTAAAGCAGCTTCTGCAGTGGGTATCTCTTCTCTATTGTTGGGAATAGCGTTGCACTCTATGAGAGTAGGTAGCGTAAAACTAATTTTTCCATCACATGACTCAACTATGTAGTCACATGCTCTTCTACCCGTCACTTGCGTTATACCACTAGAGGTTTTCAGGGTGCATGGTAAAGTAAGGCCTTGAATATCAAACATGTAAAAAAACTCTGCCCTTGCAAGTGATTGGTTACTTTGATCATCAATTATGGCATACATTCTTTTGAGGTTTTCTCTCTGACCCTTGGGATAGACTTGTACCAAGCTGATCTTGGAGCAGGATTTCCCTGTGATTTTGTTTCCGCATACTTTTGTGCATGTGGCAGTAACATCAGGGTCCTGTGCATTTGCTCTCTCCCCGCCATGCTCTCTAAGGGATGAGAGTGGCTCTGGCCTTTGTGGTGATAGGCCAGGGTGAAGAGCTGCCAAGTCTTTCTCACTGTTGCACTCTTCACTTTTGTTCATGACAATACAGTCCTTAGCTTGGTGGCAGGTGGAAGCAAGTCAGCGATAGCAGAAGTTATGGTCTTTGAGTAACCTTTTTCTGTCTTCAAGCAGCATATTTCTGAATCCCCTGCAACTTTTAAGTGAGTGGGGTTTGTGATGTATGGGACATTGTCTTATGCCTTCACCTGTTTCTTTTATCTTAAATCTCTCAGATGATACGTCTGTCTTGTTCACTGTGACAAATGGCTTTTGATTGTAGTTACCTGTTGGTTTTCCATTCCTGTAGCTAGATGTGTGACTGACATGTGACAGTGTTGCTGTGTTAAATGTAACAAAGCTTGGATCATTCCTTGCTTTGGCTTGACCTTTTACAAACTCAACAAAATCTGAAAAGGGAGGGAAGCTAACATTGTAGTCCTCTTTAAACTTTGACTCCACCATTGCCCATTTTTCCTGAAGATGGAAAGGCAGTTTCTCCACAATTGGACCTACTCCCCTAGCTGTGTCAAGATAACAGCACTGGCAAATAACCATCTAGCTTTGCAGCTTGGAGTTCACACAGTAGGTCAGATAGGTCACGGAGCTTGTGAGGCTCTTTACTAGAGAGCCTTGGAAAGTTTTGAATTCTGGCAAACAAGGAGTTTTCTATTGCTTCTGGTGAACCATAACATTCCTCTAATCTTTTTTTTTTCCTTTATAGATGGCCTCCCTTCTCACCTCACAGCCATCCTCTCACACCGATATGAATTTTTTATTTTTTTAAAGAGAGAAAGGAAAGATAGAAAGTAAGACAACAAAACACAACAATTATCCACAAAAAGAGCACAAGGCAAACACACCCAACCTCCGTCCGCAATCCTGCAAAGCACATGACAGAACACAGCAACAAAATACACATGCATAAAGACTAATAATATTCATGACCTTGCAGTAGATTTCCATAAATAAACATACCCATACCTACAAATATATATATACATATACATTCATATCACATATCCATCTACATATCTGCATATATCTACATATACATCCCTGCATCCATTTGTGTGTGGTTGTGAGTAGGGCTGGGCGATATGAGGAAAATATTATATCGCGATATTTTTTGGCTATATCACGATACACGATATATATCGCGATATCTCCAAAATCAATGAAAAAATGATTCAAAATTGATTAAAAAATGTCAACACTAAATTTGAACAAACTTAAATATTTTATTTTAACCATCAATTGCACACATAAATAAAAAGTACTTCAAGCAAAAAGGAAGAATAAATAATTTAAACTTAAAAAGGTGCTCTTGTGCTTTTAACATTAAAAAAATATTAAATCAAAACATTTAAGGCCTTTAAAATACAAAAACAAAAGTGTAAACAGTGGCCATAAAATTTACTGACCCAGAACAGTCACAGGTAACAACTCTCAACTATTTGCATGTGCTGGTAATTTTTAACAACAAACCACAAAATGTGCACAAGTTTCAAACTGTGCCAAGTTCAGGCAATGTCTGCAAAACCTCTGAACAAGAACAGATTTATCACAGTGAGCCTCTGTGTACTGTATCCGGTTTTATTGTGAAAGGGTCAGGGGGTTGTTTCCGGGTTCACGAAGACGTTCTCTAAGTTGCTCTACAAAGTGTCGCATTGAATCCTTGTGTAAAAACACGACAGCCTCCACTCAGAAACGTGAACAGAGAGGTGGAGACATTATTAAATCAGCTGTATCGCTAAAGACACGGTCAGTCTCAGCTGTGGAAGAAGACGGCTAACGCGTTAGCCATCTTGTTAGCCGCTAAGGACCGTATCTTTAGCGATAATGATAAAATGCTGATTTAATAATGTCTCCACCTCTCTCTGCGGTGCACGCATGACTAAATGAGCTCAGACCCGTGGTTTGTTTTAAGGAAGCAGCAGCTGTAAAAACACTTGGTTCTGCCGTTTCATCATGCTCCACTCCGCTGTTTAAATGGTGAAAAAGATTCGTAGTTCGGACCTTTCTTCGGGACTATTTTCAGCATCGTCTACAAAAACATTTTTTATGCCCTCATCTGACAATTTAATCCAAACTAGCTCAGAAAGAACATTGTTTTTCCCCCTCAGCAGCGTGCAGCGCTCTTCAGATCTGCCGTGTTTACATGTTGTGCTGAAAGTCTCCGAAGCTCCGTCCTCCTGCAGCCTGCAGGAAGGAGGGGGGCGAGTGGGCGCCCGCGCGACAGCAGGAGGATCCTCGATATACACGATATAGCCCTTTTAACCATCGTACATTTAAAATATCGCGATATATCGAGTATATTCAATATATCGCCCACCCCTAGTTGTGAGCATGCATAAGTGAATAAGGTTCCTCCAATAGAACATTCAGTAGCGACCGTGAAGCATCAGAGATCCGCCCCCCCAAGGCCCGAGGCAGACGAAGGGGCGATCAAAGCCCAAGACCCCAAGAAGGACCCAGAGCCCAGAGTCCCCAGGGCCACCCGAACAGGATGAGCCACTCACCCTCTCCCCAGATCTGACCAAGGGGGAGAACCGGACGAGCTCCACCAGCGACTACACACAATGGGCCTCATGCACAAACCGTTCGTACGCACAGATTTGTGCTTAAACTGTGCTTACGAGTGATTTAGGAGCATATGTGGCATTCAACAATGTTCACGTATCCTACGATTTTTTTCAGATACGAACAAAATCTACGTGTGGTCCGGACCTGTCGTATATTTTACGAGCGGTCCGTCTGCTGTCATCCAGACAGCATTACTCCACAAATAACTTCATATTTCGTTATTTAGGAAATGTTTAGAGTTTAAAAAAGTAACGCACCACAATTGTTTTTGACAATAGGTTCTGTTTGAAGTCGAATTATAATTTTAAATGTAATAATGACTAACGGATTAAAGTATTTAAATGAAAATCAATTTGTTATCAATGCCGTTTTCTAACACTACAATATTAATATGAAGATCTCAAACTGAAATCAACTTAAACCATGAATTAATTTAAGTTTAATTTGCCGCGGTATCGCAGACTTCGGTAAGCCAGACTTTACACAGACTTCCTCCAGCTGCTGTCATAGCTCTGATGTGGCTCAGTCAGTAGAGCACTGCGTCGCAGTTCCGACGGTCATGGGATCGCCTCCCGTGGGAGGACAACGTTTTTTTTTTTTTTTTAATTCATTCCAGATTTAAAAAACACAAGAAAACTATTTACAATACAACAAGAAATAAAGCATAAAGCCTTTTTAATTTGGAATGAATAAATAATCTAAAGTAAGAAGGAAAAAAAAAGAATCATACCTTGTGGGACTCGATCCCACGAGGTGTAGAAAAAAGGTTAGGAACAGCTAACAGTGCAATGCTTTAACCAGTAAGCCACCAGTACGCATGCATGTTTCGAGATCCACATTTATTATAAACAAACTTTCTTTGGTTTTAGCTGGTCATTTACTTCCATGAGTGACGCTGCTAATAAGGACAGATTTTCTTTTCTTGTCCTCAGAGACCACAGAACTTCATCCTCCGCACCGGTAGAGTTCTTCTTTTTTACTTTTCGCTGTCATTTTATGAACGTACACGTTCTGCCTCTGAGGCAGGAAACGTAGCCTTATATGGCGTTTTGAGGGGTGGGAATTATGTAAATAAGCTCACGCGTGCACGCGCAGCTGTTTAGAACAGGTGAGATTCATCAACTTTAAGCAGCCCGTTTACACGCTTTTCCTGTGGATAGAAGAGTTTGTTGGATCTGACGTGGCATGTTCGTACGAACACTTCGTACGAACAAAAGTAGGAGACATTTAGGATAAGAATACGAACTGTTTCGTGCATGAGGGCCATTGACCCCCGAGAGGCGAACAGCGACAAACCCACAGGCCCCTGCCGGTGCCCGTTGCAAGAGCCTTCTGCACTGACGTAGCCCCAGGCCCGGGTACCGAGGCCCTGGCACCGGGGACGCCCACCCCTCAGGCCCAGACCCGATAGGACCAGAGGACCCGAGCCTCACCAGGCAGCCACCAGGCCGAGCCGACACACGCCCAAGTGCCCAACCTCTGAAAGCGACAACAAGGGCCCCCAGCACGCCCGCAGGCAAAAGGACACCCACCCGGGGGCCACGTGGTAGGAGCGCAACACCAAGTAGCCTCAGATGTAACAGAGAGGGGGCAGTCCAAATCCCAGCCTGACAATTAGACATTCAT
The DNA here is from genome assembly GCA_038048925.1 of Garcialebias charrua. Taxonomy (NCBI): domain Eukaryota; kingdom Metazoa; phylum Chordata; class Actinopteri; order Cyprinodontiformes; family Rivulidae; genus Garcialebias; species Garcialebias charrua. The sequence goes on from JBBPBX010052414.1 coordinate 23,148, forward strand.
ACACAGACACACTCACTCAGACCCACCCTCATCCTCACTCACACAAAGACAAACAATAACGACACGTTCCATTCATAATCCTGATGCACCCTCTATACCCCCTAGGTCCAAGACATGTACCTGCCCCCTACATGGGGCAGCCCACACCCAAGCCCAGGAGGTAGGCCCATTCATTCTGGGGTGGAGAGTAGCCGACATCTAAGATCCGGCCCTACCCTCGCCTTGCCGACAGCACAGGACACCCGAGCCCAAGCAACCCCAGGGAGAGCGAAATGCCAGCCCCGCCCACGGCGAACCCCCAGGCCCCGAACCCCCCCATAGTCCAGGACAACCTCCCGACGGCCCACCCCCAGAATGTCCGCCAGGCAACCAGGGGGGTAAGAGAAAAATAATTAAACAAATAATATATATTTTTTTTATTTATATAAATAAATACATAAATAAATAAAATTGAAATTAACAAATCTAGACCCCGACATACACACCCCCGTCCCCAAATGTGCTGTTGGTGTGTGTTGTTGTAAGTGCATTTAAAAAGGGAAGAGAAGGAGCAAAGGCTGGCATTATGCCAGTTTCCCCTCCACTCCAACTCTAACCCAGGCCCTTATTGTCTAAATGCATAATTGTGAGTGAGCATAGGCACGGGGGACGAGAGTGATGTCATCCCGCCACCCATAACCATAGTGCTCATTCCATTCCCTATATGTGACTTTTATGAGGATGTTTATGAGTGAATGTCTAAAGTGTATAATAAAATTGAGTCCCAGGTGGTTCTGAACAACAGAGATGTAAAAACGTTGCAGCACACCCGAGTCTCAAAATCCCTACATGTATTAATTTGAGATGAGGAGGGCGGAGGTGCGTGGTGAGGGATGGGGAGAAAATATCTGCAGGAACAATGCTCCCGCAGCGAGTCAGCTCCCCCGCTGACCCTAGATACCCCCCCCCCCAGTTCGCCAAGGTCCACCCCAGGAGCGAGGCAAAGAAAACACCTCTCCGGCCGCCAGGCCATTGAGTCCAAAGACCAGAGAGGGACACGGCCCCAAGGGCCGCCAACAGCACAACCAA
>JBBPBX010052415.1:3359-24214 GCA_038048925.1 Garcialebias charrua
ATATATATATAACTAACTAACTCCTGGAAGTCCCTTTGACTTTATGACAATAAGTGTTAGGGAAAAAATTGACCACCTAAACTGTTTAAAAATACAAATGTTATTTTTTCCCTACAAAACCTAATCCGTGTTTTAGAGCTTAAGAATATCATAAAATTTAAATGATGTTTTTTGTAGTTTAACTCTTTAAGGGTCTTTAAAAAAACTATGGTACTCAGTTTTTTATTAATAAAATGTTTATTTTATGGCAATTTGTGAAACAATTATTATTATTTTTTTTATTAAAATGAAATTACTTATTTGAACACCCAAAATGGTTTTCAGAATTAGTATCTGTTTTAGTTCTAGTGTAAAGTTTTGTAAAGAAGCTCCAGCCCTTCAGATCTGGTAGCTGAGAATGTGGCCTTGTTTTTGTTCAAAGTCACTCGTGTCGCTCGGGGGTTGAACATGGAGATGTTTCTTTAAATCATTCTTTTCTTTTTCTTTTTTGAAACCCTTTCTCATGCACAGCGCCAGTTTCTGCTGTGTTCTTTACTTTTACTGACCCGGATATTTTACACGCTGCTGCAGCAAAGTGCATCCGCTATTTCTCTTCTGCTTTGGGGTAAGCTAATGTTCTGAGTCGTGGAGCGTCTGATGCTGCAGCTGCATGCATGCGGGACACATTTTTTAACATTAAATGTTTGTGCACATCGCAAGTGAGTTTTGGCTCTTTACATCCAAACTAAAACAACTTTGTCTGTGGAACTCTGCAGCAAGTCCAGCTGGAAACAGGGCGTCTTTTCAGGAATTAGTGAAATATTTACTTGGGTAAGAAAGTTAATTCTCAATAGTCCAGGTATCAAATCCGCTCATTCTCAATCAGTTCATCTGGATACATTTTTACAGAGGTTCTCAAACATAAAAGCAGAGCAGCACCTACAACGCTAACACAAAAACAGCATCATAGCCTTTTATGTCAAATCTATAAATTGTGTTTTGCGTATTCTCAGGATCTCTCAAGGTACATTAATGCTTTGATACAATCTAAAAATGACTCTCAGCTACTACCAAACCAAATTGAAGCTCAATGCCTGTACAGTTGTCTGAAGTATAGCTGGTTATGCATCGGCTGGGGTCGATGAGCTGTAGCAGTCTTCTTGAACTTCAAAGAATATGCAACAGCTCTTTCTAAGTTTTCAAGCATTGATCTTGTTCACTGAGTAACACTCAGTGTGTTTTGGGAGCTACCATTTCAAATGTGCAGCACAGTACTTGTCAAAATTAACTGTATTATAGATTATAATTATAATTATATATTATTATATATTATTATAATTATAATTATATTATCCATATTATTAATATAATAATTATAGAGGGCAGCACGGTGGCACAACTGGTAGAGCTGCTGCCTCTCAGCGAGAAGGTTGCCGGTTCAAATCCCGGTCCGGGGCCTTTCTGGGTGGAGTTTGCATGTTCTCCCCGTGCATGCGTGGGTTTCCTCCGGGTACTCCGGTTTCCTCCCACAGACCAAAAAACATGCATGTTAGGCTGATTGGTGACTCTAAATTGACCCTAGGTGTGAGTGTGAGAGTGGATGGTTGTTTGGTGTGAGTGAGACAGGTCCCTCTTGTAAATGAGTCCCCGTGACTCAACGAGGCTAGCCTGTATAAATAAAGGTTGAATGAATGAATGAATTATAGCTTATTTATGTGTTTTAGGTTTGTTGTCTGTGGTGGTCATCTTGATCTGGGTTCACTCATAATACCCGTAATTGTTTTTTTTAAGGTTGCCTTAAATTTTGTGCAGTGGTTCATGACAGGCAGCATGGTGGCACAGTTGCTGCAGTGAGCAGGTCCCTGGTTCAAATCCCGGTCCGGGGGCCTTTCTGGGTGGAGTTTGCATGTTCTCTCTGTGCATGTGTGAGTTTTCCCTGGTGACTCCAGTTTCCTCCCACAGACTAAAAACATGCATGTTAGACTGATTGGTAACTCTAATTGTCTCTAGGTGTGAGTGAGAGAGTGAATGGTTGTCTGTCCCTGTGTGTCCCTGTGATGGACTGGAGACCTGTCCAGGGTGTCCCCACCTCTTGCAGAGTGATGGCTGGACATGAGTACCAGTGACCCCCGTAACTCAAAAGGAAAAAGTGGGTAAAAGATATGGATGGATGGATGGATGGATGGTTCATGACATATTTTGCTAACAGACAGAGTTGACTCTAAATAGTCAAAGGTAAAATCCATCCGTCTATCCATCCGTCCATCTATCATCCATCCATCCGTCCGTCCATCCATCCATCCATCTGTACATCCATCCATCCATCATCCATCCATCCATACAAAGTACATCCATACATCCTTCAGTCCATCCATCCATCCATCCGTACATCCATCCATCCATCCGTACATCCATCATCCATCCATACATCATCCATCTATCCATCCATACATACAAAGTACATCCATACATCCATATAGACATCCATCCATCCATCCTTCAGTCCATCCATCCATCCATCCGTACATCCATCCGTACATCCATCCATACATCCTTCAGTCCATCCATCCATCCTTCAGTCCATCCATTCATCCATCCATCCGTACATCCATCCATCCGTACATCCATCCATCATCCGTACATCCATCCATACATCCATCCATCATCCGTACATCCATCCATACATCATCCGTACATCATCCATCCATCCATCCATCCATCCATCCGTACATCCATCCATACATCCATCCATCATCCGTACATCCATCCATCCATCCATCATCCGTACATCATCCATACATCCATACATCTGTACATCCATCCGTACATCCATCCATCTGTACATCCATCCGTACATCTATCCATCATCCATACATCCATCCATCCATACATACATATATCCGTACATCCATCCGTACATCCATCCATCCATCCATACATCCATCCATACATACATACATCCATCCATCTGTACATCCATCCATCCATACATCCATCTGTACATCCATCCATACATCCATCCATACAAAGTACATTCATACATCCATCCATACATACATCCATCCATACATCTGTACATCCATCCATCCATCCATCCATCCATCTGTACATCCATCTGTACATCCATCCATCCATCCATACATACAAAGTACATTCATACATACATTTTGGATCATGGGGGTTCACTGGTGCCCATGTCCAGCCCTCACTGTGTGAGAGGTGAGGGACTCCCTGGACAGGTCTCCGGTCCATCACAGGGACACATAGAGACAAACGAGACAAACAAACAATTTTCTCTCTCTCACCTGTCAACAGTACCTGTGTGTGAGAGGACAAAAAAGGGAGGGTGAGCAGAAATGGAGAAAAGTTCAGCCTGGTGGATGAAGCTGTTCTTGAGTCTGCTTGTCCTGGACCGGAGTCTCCTCAGTCTCCTTCCTGATGGCAGCGAACTGGGTAGGCTGTGTGACGGGTGGGTGGGGTCACTCATAATGCTGAGAGCTTTTTGGGACAGATGGGTGTTGTTTATGTCCTGAAGAGAGGGGAGAGACGTGCAGGTGATCTTCTCTGATCTCACTATGATGGAGCATCTTACAGTAGGATGCAGAGCAGACTCCGGACCGGATGCTGTCGATGGCGCCCCTGTAGAAGGAGCACACGATGGGGGTGGGGGCTCCGGCTCTTCTCTGTTTCTGGAAGAGATAGAGTTGAGCCTTCTTGGCCAGTAATGCAGTGTAATTAGTCCATGAGAGTTCTTCGGTGATCTGCTCCTCCAGGAACTTGGTGCTGCTCCCCCTCACCTGAGAAGCACCACTGATGGTCAGAGGAGCATGCTGGGTGTGTGTTCTTCAGAAGTCCACAACAAGCTTTTTATTTTTTTGCAATGGAGATGTACAAAAACGCGAAAAACAAAACAAAAAATGAAAACGACATTCTGTTGGGACTGAGAGGAGCCATGCACGCACCGCCATCTTGAATTATTGCCCACTTTCATCATTCAGCAGCTGGCGTTAAAAAGACGAGCATAAAATAATACCAAGAAAGCTTCCATCCTCAATCTGTGGAAGCTAAAATCAGCTAGGGGAAATCATGTTCAGGTAATATACAAGAACAACATCAATCAATTCAAATTCCATCTTAATAGTGATATCCATTATTTTTAATTGGTTGCACATCCTGTGAATTACCTTTGATCAACACAATAAAAGCAGATGATTTGTCCATGTGGAGAAAATAAATGGTATTCTCTTGAAACATAAACCCATTTTTCATTTGGAATTGCACAGCGCAGCATAAAACACGCCCACCACAGGTGTTTCAAGCACAAATAGAGCAACTCAGCAGAAGCTTCTGACATTATAAGCTTTTATGAGTTAGGAAGTTCGACCACAGATCCAGTAAATAAGTTTTCCATTCTAGAAGGAAAGGCAGATATCAATTTTATCATCTCACTGACACGGTAATTCAGATTCAGTAAAACTGTTTTTCAAATATGATTCTTCTTGGAAAATAAAAGAGGGATTTTCTTACTATGAACATATATTTTTTAGTGTTAATAACCATCTGTATTTAATTATGTCTATGGGTGGATAATGTGCCAGGACATAATTAGCTTCAGACTAATTATTATAGTATTTAAATGCCAGAATGTTTTTTTATATCCACAGTGTTAATGTGGTTTAGAAAAGGTTTAATGCCCTTGCACCCATTTGTTTGTGTTAATGGGTTTCAAAAGGAATGAAACTATGAGAATTAAACGCGTAGCATTCCTTAAAGGGGTGCATATTATGTGTCAAAGTTTGGATGATGATTATTGTTTGTTGATAATTGACAAAGTTGTTCAATCTTTGAAAAAACATTGTGTGCTATCTCAAGATGTCACTCTCATCTACTACCACATCAATATTTAAACGAGTATTTGTTAATTAGACTGTATTAAAGCAATTTTTGTTAAGGCTTATGTTGATTAGCTGTGACCACCATCGTGAATTATATTGATTCCAAAAGTCAATAATCTGTGAATTTAAATCTAATGAGCATTAATTTAAAGTTTTTGTCTTGTGCAATGAGTAGCATTTGAATTGTTAATGATTTTCAGCTACTGTCACACATAGTGTTAGCACAATGCTTGTAAAATTGATAGAATTATTCATTCAACCTTTATACAGATTAGGCTCAATGAGCCTCGGGAACTCATTGACAAGAGAGAGCTTTTTTTAAACAAAGAATTATGACAACAGTAGACAATCATAAAAGAAAGCATATAAATTGCAAAGGATAAATGGAAGAAAATTGTATAAAAATGAAACTAAAACAGACAGATTATAAAGCAAATGTAGAAAACTAAAAACAGGAACATGTCTGCAGTGGTTCTTGCCAGGAGTCCAACAGATTCTTAAAGCCATTTAGAGAGGTCAAGGTTGAGAGCTTCAGATCTTTTTGTAAGATATTCCATGAAGCAGGAGCAGAGTAGGAGAAGGCCCTTTTGCCAAGTTCAGTCCTCACTGAGGGAACACTGCAGGTAATCATGTCCTGAGAGCGCACGCTGTAGCTGCACTCACGCAGAGACATGTAGGAGGAGATGTATGAAGGCAGCAGACCAAGAAGTGATTTAAAGATGAAAATGTACCAGTGGAAGAGTCTGTGTGAGGTTAATGATGTCCAGTTAACCAGTGAATACAGGGTGCAGTGGTGGGTACGATAATCACAACCAGTTATGAATCTTAGTGCACCATGATAGACAACATCCAACATCTGCAGGTGCTTGTAGGAGCATTCATGTAGATAATGTCACCGTAATCAATGGAGGGAAGGAAAGTCACAGATACAAGGCGTTTCCTAACATTCAGTGTTAGACATGATCTGTTTCTGAAAAAGAAACCCAGTTTAACTTTCAGTTTCTTTACTAGGTTTTCCACGTGGAGTTTGAAAGAGAGATGCAAATCGACCAGGATACCCAAATATTTATAGGAATCAACAAACTCAATAGCAGTACCATTAGAAGATAAAATCAAAAGAAGAACTGCTGGGACCGACTTCCTGTTTGAAAACAACCTCTCTTTGTCCTGATGCATGCTCAATAATCCAGGTAGAAAAATCCAAAAAGTTAATTTTTGTCCTCTGGACATAAAAAAAACCCCAAACAACAACAACAACAATGCTTTCAGACCATTTATCCAGATATGTAATCCTGTTTCTACATTTTTGTTGTTGTTGTTTTGCTTTGTTTTGTTTTTTGAATGTCCAGAGGACCAGACTTAACTTTTTTAGAACATCCCTTTGGTTTTGTTGGTGTTTAGGACAAGACTGAGATGGAACAAATCTGACTGGATGATGTTGAAAACAGATTGCAAAAGCTGGAAAACCTTAGCAACTGTTTTAGCTTGACAATAAACAACTTTGTCATCAGCATAGAAATGTAAGGATGCATCAGGTATACTCTGACCTACATTACTGTTAGGTTTCTGGCTCAGGGGCCGAGGAGTGAACCCATGCGCAGGCAGGACTCGAGAGGCAGGTCGTAAAAAAGCAATACTGTACTGTACTTTTAATAAATAACAGAAGATGGCTGACGGAACAGCAACTTACATAATCAGGAGCAGACTTGGACAGAACTTGGAAACAGGCTGAGGAAACAGGACTAGGAAGGTACCCAAACGAAGACGAACCGACAAAGGACAGACTGGCAGGCAGAGTATATATACACACAGACAAGACAGGACGTAATTACAAACACCTGGGAACAATTAATTAGGGACACAAAACAGGACCGGGAAACTAAGTAAACCTGGGACATGGAGATTAAACTAAGAGCAAGTAAACATGGAAATTAAACTAGGAGTGCAGAACAGGACTGGAACAGGAGAAACTAAAAAAACCTAGATTAAGAACTGGTAAACAAGGAGACCAGTCCCGGGGGACTCATTAAACATGAATAGAAACTAAACTGAAACAGGATCTAGAGAATTAAACTAAACATGAAACTAGGAGCAGGTAAACATGGGGCATGGATATAAAACTAGGAGTACAGAACAGGACTGGAACAGGATAAACTAATAAAACTAAGAACATAGATTAAGAACTGGCTGACAGGAAAAACTCCGCAAGGAGAACAGACAAGGAAAGACCAGGAGATTGCGACATCCTTACAATTACCTATGTAGATTTTGAAGAGGGTGGGTCCTAAAACTGAGCCTTGTGGTACACCATTGTTAAATGTTAACTGGAAGAAGTACCATTATGTCGAACATATTGTCTCCGATTTGAGAGATAGTTAGTGAACCAACCAATGGTGTGATCTGAGAAACCAATTTCCGAGAACTTATGACACAAGATGTTATGATCCACAGTCAAAAGCTTTAGACAGGTCTAATAAGAGTGCAGCAAAATAATCCTTAGCATCCAATGCTTCAACAATGTCATTAAGGACCTTCAGTGAAGCAGTCGTTGTGCTGTGTTGTTTCCTGAAACCAGATTGTTAGTTTTGTGCTTTTTGAGACCAGTTGGCTGTGGCAGCCATCTTGAATCCGGTTGACTCCTGTTAGTCGGTTGTATATTCAAAGTTTTTTATGTAAGTTTTATAAAAAGAAAATAGTTGGCTGGTTTATTTTGCAAACAGACAGACACAAACACATGAACACACACACACAGGTAATAAAATTGTCATCTGCCTTTGCATTTTGAGAAAAACTCTACTTCTTGTGTCACTCTGACAATTAGCAGCTCATCTTAAATTATGACTGTCCAAGCTGATTTGTAATCCTGCAGCACTGAATGTCAGTTTATTTTTCTCACAGAATAAATGATCAAATACCTCCTTCTAGATTCAGCATGTTGCAGTGAAGTTTAGTGATCACACAGGGCCAGAGATGCCAGTTTCTCTACCAACAGTGGCCTCAATGGACCAGAAACAGTCTGTGCTATTACTACTACTCCCTCTATCCACCCACATGAAGCTCAAACTGCTGTATGGAACAAGTTCATGCCTTTCCTCTATGGGTTTTTCAAGTCACATGGGAAAATAAGCAAAATTGCGGTTTAATATGAAGGTATACGTTGAAGGCAAAGGCAGTACGGATATGAACATTTATACCAACTCTTCCTACAATAAAGGAAATCTCTTGAAAAGTGCTGAACATCACAAACTCATAAACTGAGGCAGTGAAAGTGCAGAGTATCCAAGACGGCATCGATTTGAAACAAATTGCATTTACTTTTTACCTGTCATATTGCGTATCCAACATAAAAATACGTGTATTAAAATATGTTTCACTCTAAGAGAATCTTGCTGTATTTCTGAAATACGTAACATTTGTAAACATACAGAATTTTCCTAAACCTGCTTCTACTGACAGTTTCGACGGGTTAACCAGAAGAAAACCTAATGACTGACGACTGACAGGAAATTACTGTTTGAGCAAAGTGATCAATTAAAAGACACGCTTCGCTGAGAACATTCAGAATTTCTCCCCTGGTGGGAATTTTTATGGCTCTCTAATAAATCTTGGACAATTATTGCCTGATCTTTGATCTCCATCTTAATGATGAAAACCCACAAGAGCAAATAAACCGGCTCCTTTATTCCAGTCAGGCTGAAGATGTTTCCTGGCTTAAAGGAATACAGTAGTCCAAATCTTTTGAAGATGTTGAAAGATTTTAAACAGCTAATATCTTACTTGTAGATAGCTTTGGGAAGGCTTTGATTTGCAGAAAAAGAGATTATTTCTAACCAGAATATGAGATTGCTAATCCTGACCAAGACCAAATGGAATTATTTTTACACAGTGCTTGATTTGTAAACCAAATGATGCCAGAACACAAATAGGTGGGGCTGGGGGGTTTGTCTGGAGGTCCTCCCCCAGAAAATTTTGAATAAAATGGATGCCATTTCCTGCATTCTGGTGTATTTTAACAGGTTGATGAAAATCTGTGTTTACACACATTTGTAAACACTTGACTGAATAACAATTTTAGACAAAAAGTAACCTGACCAACAGCTCTCCTTGTTTGAATAGAGCACACTCCACTTCTCTCAAGCATCCTCGCATCTGCTCCAGTATCTCCATTGCCACTGCCTTCACGTGCTTCAATTATCAGTTGTTTAGTTGTACAATGTGAAGACTTAAAAAAAAAAGAAGTAAATTGGACTGTCCTTTCAACATTTTAATTGCTGCTGTTTTGATAAATTGGCGTTGTTGTTTTGATACGTGATGTACACCATGTGATTATCCGTCAAACATTTCTCTCGTATTTTTAATAACTAATCAAAATTTTATCAATGACCCACAAGCTGTAAGACTGATTTGCAATTAAGTTGTGATGTTTAATTTATATTTTTGTGTTTTTAATTAAATTCCCCATGATGGTACGTTTAAGGGGCAGATATTTTTTTAAGGGTAGAAGCAGAAATGCTTACTTGAAGGAGCAGCTCTGATGTAATGTTAGGAAGCTTGTAAGTGACTGCTATGTTTAAAATTAGTGTTTATGTAATGTTTTTCAGATTACATGTCCAGTATAGGTTTTATTTGTTCAAGGCATTCAAATTTGTCCAAAACTTTATTATTAGTAAACCTGAGAGTTACGGAGCCAAGCATACAGTTACCGGAACACACACTGTCAATAAAAGAGAGTTCCTGGATCCCGATCCAGCAGGATCTGGCTCAGATTAAGCCCTCCTTTGACACTATCTTGAATTTGCATTACATACTGAAGTTGTTCCAGCAAATTTATCACAAAGACATTGTGGGACATGGCCCATCCAGCACAAAATAGCTACAGTAAGCTGTTGCTGCCACAGTTTCAGCTTGCAGCTTAGATTTCTCTGTAAATAAAGACAATATTTTTTTAAGATGTGTATATTACCCTCCACCTTTCATACTGAAGTTTTAGACTAAGACCATCTCATAAAACTATTTTTGTCAAACTTGGAAAACAATAAGTAATGCAATCTTATTCAATATTGTGAGCTGTTACCCTCAGAAATGCTATAACTGACCCTCAGCTACTACCACATCAAAATTTAAATCTATATACTGTAGTTGAACTTGACAGAGTTACTTTATAGCCATTTTTGTTAGCTAAGGCTTATTAGCTGTGGTATCCATCTTGATGTGTGTGACTCTGAGTTTTCCAGTTGTACATGAACAAACCAATGATTACTTTATAAGAGTTTTTATAATCTTTCCCATGTTTCATGAGACGTTTTGCTGTCCCAACTGTCCCAAATCTGACCTCAATAACTATAAACAACAAAATTAAAGCCAATTTTGTATTTTCCAAAGTCAGTTTGTTGTGGTGATCGTTTCGAACTGGGTTTTCTCTAAAAGCCATTCAGTAATTTATTGAAATTCATTGATAATTTTATGAAAGTTTTTCTAAAAATCTTAGAGATTAGAGTTGTTTCAAGTTCCTTTAGTTGTTTTAGGACAGCATCAATCTACTTTGATCCTTGATCCACTCAGACAAGCAGTTAGCTCATCAATCTGATCAGAATAAACTCTTTTTTTTAAAAATCAAGGCTGTTCAAAGTGCTATCTGCAACAGGCAGTGTCTATTTTGATCCGGATCCTGCCGGAACAGGATCTGGGAATGCTCTTATTTTGACAGGGTGCATTCCAGTAATTGTTTACTTGGATCCAGTAACTCTCAGGCTTACTAATAAAGTTATGAACAAATTTGACTGCCTTGAATGAATTAAACCTATATTGGATATGTAAACTGAAAATAATTATGTAAACACTAATTTTAAACATAACAGCTACTTAGCTGTATATCAGAGTCAGAGAGTCAGAGAGTCTTTTGTCATTTGCACCGCATGTGGTACATGTGATGAAAACGAGATTATGTACACAGGGCCCCAGTTACATCCAACAACAAATGCAAGAGAAAAACAATAATAACATCTAGAATTAACTAAGAAAAACATCAACTAGTAATACACTAAGCCCTAATGTAATAGAAAAACATCATTACAAACAGCAGCACGAACATGAGTCTGTATGAGCAGATGGTCACAGATGAACACAGCAACAAGAAAACAGATCAGCATCAGCATGATGTGATATTTTGCAGTGTTTATTTATTATTTATTTATTCATGAGTCTAACAGCCTCAGGGTAGAAGCTGTTCCTCAGTCTAGTGGTTCTACATTTAATGCTCCTCAACCTCCGTCCTGAGGGGAGTGGGGCAAAGAGTGAGTGTGCTGGGTGAGTGGGGTCTTTCATGATGCAGGTGGCTCTTTTCCTGCATCTGGAGGTGTAAATGTCTGTGATGGTGGGGAGACTGACTCCAACAGACTTCTGTGCAGCCTTCACCACTCTCTGTAGAGCTTTCCTCTCTGCAACTGTGCAGCCTCCATGCCACATTGATGCTGGAGCACAGGATGCTCTCCACTGCACACCTGTAGAAGGAGGTGAGGACTGGGCTACTCAGACCAGCTCGTCTCAGCCGTCTGAGGAAGTAGAGTCTCTGATGACCTTTCTTGATCAGGCTGGTGGTGTTGTTGCTCCAGCTGAGATTATCATTCAAGTGTACACCCAAGTATTTGTAGCTGGAGACCACTTCCACTGCAGATCCACTTATGTTCAGTGGGGTGTGTGTTTGTTTGTTCCTTCTGAAGTCCACAATCATCTCCTTTGTCTTCTTCACATTCATGTGAAGGTTATTCTCTTTGCACCAGCTCTCCAGGTGTTCCACCTCCTGCCTGTAGCTGGACTCATCATTGTTTGTGATGCATCCCACCACCGCTGTATCATCTGCAAACTTTACAATATGACAGCCTGGATGGGTGGCTGTACAATCATATGTGAGCAGAGTGAACAGGAGAGGGCTCAGCACACATCCTTGAGGAGAGCCAGTGCTGAGGGTAATGGTGGAGGTATATAATATCACATCAGAGCTGCTCCTTCAAGTAAGCATTTCTGCTTCTACCCTTAAAAAAAAATCTTCACCCCTAAACGTACCATTATGGGGAATTTAGTTAAAAACACAAAAATATCATTAAACATCACAACTAAATTGCAAATCAGTTTTACAATTTAAGTGGGTCATCAATAAAATGTTGATTTTGTATTAAAAATATGCAAAAAATGTTTGATGATTAATGTCAGGGGAATTTTGGTAAAGGGTTATGGATGTTTGTCACTAAATAATGTTAGATTAATGTGTTTGAGTTCAGATACTTATATTTCCTGTCAAAAAGGAGCCTGTAGGCTCATTTGACAACTCCAAGAATGCCCCTGAGTTTGTAAGCTGGAAAGTCGAGGTTATCTTGACCTGCCTCTGGCTGATAAGCGTATATTATAAAAACATTGCTGTTGCAGATTCTCATGACAGAGATTTGAGCATGTAACTTTAAAATATGTGTGTAAACCTTTTTGTGACCATCTACCCTTGCACGTAAAGACAGGTTAAAATCTACTTGTGTCCTCAGAGTGGCTTATTTGAATAAGTAGATAAATATTATGATATTTATTCATCCAGCTGTTAATCATGTTATGTATAAAATGTTAGGATGCCTGAGAAGCAGAGCATGCTCTATTCACACAAGGAGAGCTGTTGGTCAGGCAACTTCTTGTTGCTCCCTAAAATAATTGTTGAATCAAGTGTTTACTTATGTAGGTAAGATGTTTCTGTCATTTCACCAATTTTGATTTAACTATTTAATGCGTTCAACACAATGGTACTTCTTCCAGTTATCTAACTGTTAACATTGGTGTACCATAAGACTCAGTCTTAGGACCCACCCTCTTCACAATCTACACTGGTAATGTAGGTCAGAGCAACCCTGATGCATCCTTATTGTTGAGCTAAAACAGTTGCTAAGGTTTTCCAGCTTTTGCAATCTGCTTTTGATATCATCCAGTCAGATTTGTTCCATCTCAAACTTGTCCTAAACGCCAACAAAACCAAAGGGATGTTGTTTTCAAACTATTTGTATTCCGGCATTGTTTGATTTAAAAATTAAGCACTGGAAAACAGGTATTGTTCATAACCTCTCCACATGTCCCCACCTAAAATGGATTCTTGGATATCATGTTAAAAAAAGGTTTCTTACAAAATCCGCCCCTATTCTTTCTGTATATAATATTCCAAGCAGCAGGAGTTAACCACCAGCCCCATGTTTACAGCAACACCCGCCGTAATGGTTTCATACGCTGGTAACACCTGTCAGGCTCAGTGACAGTCTGTAATTTTCTGTCTTAATGGATTTTGACTGACAAGCTGACAGCAAATCACACACTAGGTGACCAGGTGTATAAACTGTAAACAGCGTCGTGTTTGTTGAACAGATGCTTGCACATAAGGGATTTGCACGGAAACAAACCATAAAATGCTTAAGAATTTGCAGTAGATGTAAATTTATCATCGCAAACGTTACAAAGTGGCAAAAACAAGCTGACAGTCTTGTTGCTGTGTCATTTTGATCATTTAAGTTCAATTATATTTGGTAAAATGACAGAGAAACCTAGAAACCACCTTTTCTCAGCGAGCCTTTAATATGATGCTGCTGTTTCTGCTCGGTCTTCGGTTGCAGCTATCATTAAGAAAGCCCACAGCGGAGTGTCTCCAATAAAAAGGAAAGAGCTTCCGGTTGTTCGGCATGAGGGAAGGAGTGGCTCCACAGCTCCCACAACAGCAGTGCTGAATCATCTCGAAAAGCATCCATCCATCTCTGCAAGCCAGGGAGAGCGCCTAACTGAATTAGCACGGCATCGTTTGTGTGAGCTTCTTGGAAGTGTGACAGAGAAAATATCAGCTTTCATTGCCAATGTCGCTGCTAAAGACATGGAACAGATCAGTCCTGCAGACAATACAACATGATGTGATTCCCTTTGTGCATAATCCGCTTTAGCTTCTTTTCCAAGTGTTTCAAAGTGAATATCTGAGTTGGGTTTAGAACCTTGAAGTCAATAGCTGGCAATGAAAAGCAGAATTTATGAGCGCACCTATTGGATTATAGCACACAGCGGAGAGTTGCATCACATCCTGTCTGTTGTTCAGAACCAAGC
The DNA here is from genome assembly GCA_038048925.1 of Garcialebias charrua. NCBI lineage: Eukaryota > Metazoa > Chordata > Actinopteri > Cyprinodontiformes > Rivulidae > Garcialebias > Garcialebias charrua. The sequence continues at coordinate 17,345 of JBBPBX010052415.1, forward strand.
GCTGAGGTTCTCTCGTCTCGTGTGCTCGTCACGCCAAACGCCGCCTGTGAGTTTTGTGGAAAAGCACTTATGTAAACCCTGAGTGGTCTTTAAAGTGAGCAAAAGTCGAAAGCGCCAATGTGTGAATGTGTTTTTAAGAGAGCGCCTTTACGTTGTTTCAATTTAAAGGATCTAAAGGCTGCGCTTAGCTAGTTACTAATAAAACACAACTTATTGTTTTAAATGACCCTTTAGAGGCATTATTTACATGTATCACCATTATTCAATGTGTGGGTTTAAGACAAAATTTGAAACCTTTAGCAAAAAGTGGAGACCAACAGTTTAGTTTATAAATACCAAAATCTAATTATGCACATTATAAATTTTAGTTGTTCATGTGATATTGTAAATAAATTAAAGGTGGTCCCCGACTTACGAGCACATCGACATACGAGGTTCCGGACTTACGAGCTGACTAACGAACAGTAAAGTTGTACAGAACATACAGAAAATACAGCACTTTTATGTGTTTTTAGATGAAAGTGTGTTAGCTAACAGTTTGTAAACAAGTTTCTGAGCATGTTTATGAACTAGTATGTACGTTTGTGTTGAAAAACGAGTGTTCGTAGTAGCGCTAGCATAAATTTTCCGACTTACGACTGAAAATCCGGACTTACGAGCGACACGTGTTTCGTGTTCCGACATACAAATTTTCGTCTTACGAGATAGTCGTAGTAACGGAACTCGCTCGTAAGTCAGGGACCACCTGTGTTTTCATTGCAAACTATAAAGTCAAACCTAATATTGGTGATCCTGAACTAAATGAACCGGTTCAAGAAGCAACTTCGATCCACAGAATAAAGCCGCTGCAGACTGAGCAGGTTTAGTTCTGTGACGTGTCTCCAATGAGCCATGCCCTGTCCAACTTGTGTTTTATGTATTTATTTTAAAAGTAACACAATGAACTTTTGCTATCCATCAAACAGCGCCTGTATTGATTTACATGTACATAGCTTGTATGACTGAAAATGACGATAAAGATGTAGATCAAAAAAAGTGACGGTCAAAAGAAAAGTTGAAAAAAAAAAACTACTAACCAGCACCTGGTGCCAGGACCCAGATGAGCTAAGTAACATGTGACCACGCCCCTCATGCAATTACCTGTAGGGTAGGACCAATCCGAACTAGGGCCGAACGATTTTGGAAAATAATCTAATTGCAATTTTTTTTCTATAAATTGCAATTGCGATTTAAAACGCGATTATTTTTCAAATATCTTCTCAAGTATTTTTCAACAAACAGAAGCAATAAATCAATCTGTTTTATAATAAACAATGTCAGATTTATTTTAAAGCAGAGATTACAATAAAGCAAACAAATCTATGCCTTTTCTTTTCACCATTTATTTTTTCTTGTTTCATAAACATAATACTGTACAGTAGTAAACATGTTAAGTGAACTTCCTAACTACTGTCTGAACTTCACATGACAGTTAATAAATGAATATAAAAAAGTAGACATAAAAAAATTACTGTTTGAAGTTCAAACTGTTCGGTCAGTGATCTCTGTCGGCTGATACTTTGCTTACTTGAAGTTGAAGCACTGGTTGTTGTCATTCTAGCCATGCAACCATCATAAATGTCTTTGTGTTTTTTTTTAAGTGTTGATAAAGATTTGTGTCACGTGACCAGTCAAACTGCAGCCTTCGTGATTAGAAAATCTCATTTTATCATATTGCGATATTATTGCAAATGCAATTAATTGTTCAGCCCTAATACGAACACCTGTGCCACCATAACAGTTAAACAACACATATTCATTTATGCTCTTACAGTACAGTTTGAAAGATTTTGCTCGAGTAGTTTTACAGATAAATATGCAATTGTAAACAAAGCATTTGACTGAATTCACCAAAGCCATGTAAAGGATTAACACGATACTGTATGTTAGACTGGTCATATTCTGTGAAGGTAAACAAATATGGCTGTTCGGTTTAATGTTGGACTTATTTTCAGTCACATTGAAATAAGGAAAAAACATTTGAAAATTGTTTTTTTATTTCTTACTTTCTAATTTCATAAAATTGTCCTTTCCAAGGTTTGACCAGCACAGCTTTAATGCAGTCCTTTCTTGGCATAAGTACGTCTTAGTTTAAATCTTGCGTTGGGCGATTGGTAATCCTTCAGAAATGTTTGGCTCTTAGTGTATTTTTGTTTAATTGGACATGATGATTCATGAATTTGCAATGCATGGCAGATCAGTAATTACTGTAGTATTTTGCAATGACAGTGTGATGTATTTCTCTAGGTGGACCTGCAGCAGAACCCGTGGGAGTGCAACTGTGTAGCAGCTCCACTGAAGCGGTGGCTCGAGGGGCTCAGCGCTGTGGTGGTGGTGGGAGAGGTGGTCTGTCACTCCCCGGAAAAGACCACGGGTGTAGACCTGCGCTCCCTCTCCATGGAGCTGCTCTGCCCTGAGCTGGAGCCCCAGGAGGAGCAGGAGGAGCAGACAGCGACCTCTCCAGCTGCAGATGGAGGCGCGTCGGTTGGCTACCCCAGCTCAGGGCTGGGACCTCCCGTCCCTCCGGGGATGGATTCCATCCCTCTCTCAGTGTTAGTGCTCAGCCTGCTGGTGTTGTTCGTCTCGGCGTTCTTTGCGGCAGCGGCACTAATCGCCTACGCCCTGAGGAGGAGGGACAAGCTGCCGTTTCGTCGCCAGGGCGAGGTGGACTTGGCTGGCATCCAGATGGAGTGTGGGATCTTCACTGAGCAGACGCACCACCACCACCACCACCACGGCCTCCCCGAGAAGCCCCCTTTACCTCTGCCTGAACACAACCACGTCTATGACACCATCTTGCCCCCGGAAGCAACCGCTAAAGGCACTACAGCTGACGCGGCATCGCACGTGTGCAGCAGCTCCATCTACAAGGACGCGCAGGACGCTGCGGTAAAACAGCGAACGCCACAGCAACAGACTTTTGCACCGTCGAAGGAGGGCCATGGAGGATACTGCTCTGCAGCAGAGAAGGGGAGGGAGTGGGCCCTGGAGGTGTCCTCGTCACCCATCAACACCGTTACAGGAGCAATAGGACCGCTCGCCGGCCTCCATGGGAACGGCATCTTGTGCCGCACGGTCATCGACAGCCAGGGCCCCACTCCTAAGGTAGAACTGGTGGACTGCCTCTTCAGACTCCCCACCCCGGAGTTCAGAGACCTCTCAGACAGGTACGCGAGGCCCCCGCCCTGCTACCCCCTCACCCCAGACTCCAAACATGAGGTGAGACCCGACCAAACGCTTGTGGTCACCACCGCCGGCTCCACGGTGGGCGTTGGTCACGACAGCCAAAATGAGCCAGGTGCTGGAGAGCAAAGACCCAGACTGAAAACCACACCAGACTACATGGAGGTTCTGGACCGCTCTTACCAGTTCTAATGCTCCTCCTCCTCCTCTTTCTGCTCCCCTTCTTCTCTTGTCTCCTCGTCATCTCCCTCTCTGGTGATGAATCACCAGGTAACAATGACTCCTGTACAGAGGTTGGCTTTGAAAGGAGCCTGTGTGGGAGTGGGACCGCACTACACGCCGTGTTTATTCTTGGAGCTGAGGTCAGGTTTGTGTAATTCCTCCACTACTGGCGTATGGGTTTGGTATTTGGTAAGGATTAGCTAACTCAAGATTTCTGCCTGGAGGCAAAACTTCAACTGCAGCTACCACCGAATTCTTTCCCCCTCCAGAGTCCTAAAACACGGAGGGCTCGGCCTTTCTACGAATCTCCACAATTAGCAGGATGCAGCGTGATGGTCGTGGGCGTTAATGTTCATATTATCACCCTCAAAAGGCCCACGTGGAGGTAAAAAACACCAACTCTTATCATCAAACAGAGTCATAAAGTCTGACGGCCAGAAGGTGTGGAGTGAGCTGGGCGCTCACGCAAGACGGAGAACACAAGAAGGGAAATAACTGAAAATAGCCAAGTGCCTTAGCAACGAACAGCCAGCAGTGTGGTCAATGCTTATTTTTCTATAAATACAGATCTATTTATCTAAAGTGGTTTAGCTACCAATGGATGGGACGCTGATGGTCGACCGAGACTAAAAACCAATCAAAACCTAAAGAGTTGCATTCCCTTGGACGAGCCAAAAATACTATACTCGGTCAGTGTCGGAGTCGTTTGTATGCGCTTCTGTTAAGTTTCCTCATCTCATCGTTCATTTTCTTAACCCCTTGAATTCCTTACAGGGCTATGAGGGGGACTTTTCCAGGAGTTATCTGTTGCTGAGGGATATTGTAAGATTTCGTTGGGACAAAAGGATTTGGAAACTATTACCACGCTACGTTTTCTGCGCAAAGCAATACACATGGAGGCTGAGTTACAGGAAAGACGTCGTGGCAGCGGGTGCGATTAGGATTTCTTTAGACTCAACCGGGCCACGAGGACCTCCGCTTCTTTTGTTTCACCCCAACATGGCACGAATTGATTTGAAACGTTTCTCACAGGAAAGCTAAATGGCAAATTGGTAAAAAAAAGACAAACAACGTGGACGTAACGGCGATTTTATTTTGTCCATAAAAGGGGAAAAAAAGGACACTTGTATCAACTACTGATTAATATCTTTTACAGAGGTACTTTTTATGCTTTCATCTCCTACCGATCGTAGAGGCAGTTGTGAATATATTTATTCTTGGTTTTTTTCGTGTTGAAGCTCTCCTGTAAAGGATCATGTTATGATTCTGCATCTGGTTCAGCCTTCTTACCGTCAACCCACGAAATAAAATAAAGGGTGCTACATTAAAAAAAAAAAACTACTTGAGCTTGCAGGTATTGTGTGACACACACACACGCACACACTGACCTCTATACAGTAAATGCACACTCACTCTCCCCGTCTTTGCTGCTGTAATGATGCATGAATGAAACGGCTCGAGGTGTATGCTAAACCGGGCAGTTAGTCCGTGCTGCGTGGTAGAGAGATCAGATGAAAGTTGAGCAGCGCTCCTCACACACACGACCGGAGCTAATGGTGGGACATCTTCAGCATTAGTGCTCGAAAATCAATACAGTATATTTGTGAAATGAGGACATGTAGGGACGGTGGGCCCTCGGGTGCCAAGGTCACGAGTCGCGCCATTTCTGCGGCTTGTCTTTCGTAATGATCCTTCCTCTCGCCTCTTCTTTCATCTCGCCATCTGATTCGTTCCCCTCTCTCTCCATTTCCTCGCCTCTTTATTCCTCTCCTCTCCCACTCACCTTTTTTTTTTTGCTTTTGTTCTTTCCTCTCTACTCTGCTTCCCCCACTTTCCCTCCTAATGTCCTGGCTGTCATCTCAGGCTCACAGGACGGACACGGGGAGATGCTGCTCAATATGCGTCTCGACACACAGGTAGCTACAGAAATGTGTGTGTTTTGCCGTCTTTTCTTTCCTTTTCTTTCCACTGGGCTCTCTCCATCCTTCGGTGATGAGCACCATTCTTCAGACGCCTCCTCACTCTCGGCGTTCAGAACTCTGTTGCACAGATAATCCCCCTGCGGACGTGTGTCTGCTCACTCGGGACGTGTGTCTGTCTGTGTGTGTGTGTGTGTTGAAGGAGGGTGTGCCTTTGTTTGTAGGGGTGTGTGTGTGTTTAAAACAAAGTGTGTTTGCGTGACGGAGGAATGAGTGCCGCTGCACAGCCCTGCCTTAATCTTCTAAGCTGTGTAGTGCACTCATACCACATCAGACCCATTGTGTGTTCTGACAAAGAAACCTCACTTAAAACTAAATGCCAGTTAAAGCAACAAGCGACTAATTATAGCATCACTTTCCTCTTTTTCACACTTTTTTCTCTCATTTAACACCTCTCGTCACACTCCCTCACCCATAGTGTCTCATTTTTACAACACTTTCTGCTCTGGACGGGTTCCAGTGAGGTGTTTTGTACGTGTTTGTTTGTTTGTTTGTTTGTTTGTTTGTTTGTTTGTTTGCCTGACTGACAGCTTTGCCATGGTTCATGTGTTCGGATCCTGTCAGAACTGCCCTGTCACTGTGTGGAAAAGGAAAATCAGTCATTTGCCAAAGTCAGGGATGAAAGAGTCTTTAGACTTCAAACGCTTGGGGGCCCCTGTGGCTTGGATTGCCTTTTGCTCTTTCTCCACTGCTGTCATTTATTCTTTGAGAATAATGGGAAAAAAAAGATTATATTTATTTTTTGTCTTCTTCCGGCTGCTCCCTTCTTAGCAAACTGAGTCGCACAAAGACTTGGTGATAGTTCTTACACTTGATGTTCTTCCTGTCACAACCACAGACCACCAAGCTACCACAGCCCTCTGTGTGGAGCAGAGAGCTGATATCTAGGGCACCCTGGGGAGCAGATGGTGTGGGTTAAGGGCTTTGCTCAAGGGCCCAGAGTGGGACAAATGAGGGTGGAGGAAGGTGTGGGTGCTTCACCAATCCCACCCACATTTTGATGTTGTTGGTACAGGGAGTTGAACTAGTGATCTTCTGATCACAGGCCCTTCTCTAACCTCTACGCCACCACTGCCTATAAATAAATAAATGGACTGTACTTATATTATAATATAGCGCCTTTCTATCTGATCAAGATACTCAAAGCTCTTTAAACTACAATCTGTGCCTCATTTACTCATTCATACAGCACTCTACTAGATCCATACAAAGCTAATTGAATAAATCATTCTAAAGAGACTAATCAGTGCTTTATCACATTCATACACCAATGGGACACACTTGGCACACAATGGGCTTCGTTGTCTTGCCCAGGGACACTTTGGCAAGTGACTGCTGGTAAATTCGAACCCCCAACTCTTGCAATGTATAACGACTGCTCAAACCACTCAACCACAGCTGCCCTATGTATATGTGTGTGTGTGTATATATGTATATACACACACAC
>JBBPBX010052416.1:0-16070 GCA_038048925.1 Garcialebias charrua
CTGTGAACAGCAGAAGACTGATGGTTACATGGTAAACTATATTTTTAGGGTGTCGGAGGCTGGATTTTATCAAAATAAATTTCCTAAACCATTGTATCTTCATGTGCGAGTTTTATTTTTAAATCAATGTCATAGAATGTACCACTCTTACATGTTTCAGCACACTATTTCAGATTGAGCCATTGTTTTGATGTATAATTTGCATTTTTTTTAAACCCCCAAACTGCTGTAAGACAACGAACAAAAATAGTGAACCAAACATTAATAAGTGTGCTTCAGTGGTTATGCATTGAAGCACCCTTAATTATACACGCAGAGTTTAATCCAATCTGTAGCCCGAGGGTCAATATTGCCTTCTATAATCTTCCTCAAACTTATTACAGACTCAGCAGTGGCATAACTCCGCCGTGCTCCAAATTGCTCTTTGGGTCCAACCGCCATCTGATTGATTTTGATAAATGGCCAACAGCAACAGTTTAATAAATTACACTGGCCAGAATAAATCCAGGATTCCCCATTAGGGCAGGTTGTTTTTCTCTTTGGTATTGACTGGTACACAGCATACAAACATCTCCAATGTCATGTAGGTCACAGCCTCAAAGGTTTCACTGTGTTTTCACTCTGGTTAGGATAGCCGCTGGTGGAGTGGTGATTTATCAAAGAGAAGGAGCATAAAATAAAGGCTTGCAGAAATATTGAGGGCATCGAGTTTTCATGCGGCAATTTTAGTCTACGTGGAAAAAAGGAGTTTATATGCAAGATGCCATAAACAATAGCACCGCAAATGACACGTGGTTGGCTTAAACGCTGCACAGAAACAGCATCATTAGTCAGAGACGCAATGAACACGCACATTTTGCTATGATGTTGACAGCACTTACATACAATAGAAATAGAAAGAATTGTGGTTTAATTGTGACGATCAGCGAAAAGAGCTTTGTGAAACTTTATCCTCGGTGAAGATGAATGCATTTACGCTGTGCCTCATTTGAGGTTTTGAGGGCGCACTAAGCTGGAGTCAGGCCCTGATCAATTGACAGGCAAGGCGCTGCTGGGCGGCCAATCCCCTGACTGAACACTCCACCATCAGGGTGCAGAAAGAGAGCTGCAGGCCGAGAAATATATTTAAGATGAGTAAACCACATAGACTGTGCATTGAACTCCCTGCACTTTGGTTATTTTAAAGAATTAAACCAAAGTCCTCTTATATTTTGATGCATAATAAACAATGTTTCCATGCTATTTTTAATTTTATGCACAGTTCCCCTTTAACTCCAGACATTTTCCTGTGGCCTCTTTTCTTGGAGCAGAGAATTGTCTATTTAAAACGAATGCAGCATCGGTGGCTCAAAGCGTTGTTGCTGAGCACCTGCCTGCAGACGGGCTGATTTGCTTTGGGATGGTTTCATTTTGGGCAAGGAGAATTCATGTTTGTGTCAGGACCACAGGATGACCTGTCTCTTGCAGAGCAGTGAGAGGTAATGAGTTGTGGCTTCACTTGTCCCGCAGTGATAAGTCAGACTGGAATATCTGCCAGACTCTGCAGCTTCCTGTAGCTCAGGAAGAGACACGTTTAAAATGAACAGAACATATTGATTTTGTGCTGTGTTGAGGCCTTCCCTCCTAATGTGGATGCACTCTTACATTTCCTGTAAGTGTTTATTGCTAAAACAGTTTTTATAAATATTAAGCAATTATCTAAAACTCAACAATATTGCTTCTAATTCAGATATTTCAGCTGATTTGCCAAATATTTCTTGTTGAACTTTTCATACTCTGCGGTGAAAAGTTCAGGCGATAAATAAAACCGTTCAGAATTACTCATATGTTTGATAAAGTCTGGGCTTTCATGGAAATTTTCCACATTTCAACTGGATATTGAACAGAGTATGAATATCTGACAGCAACGTTTCTGAATAAGTGCCAGAGGACCTGCAGTGTCTCTGGAGAATGAAGCAGCTCTGGAGCAACATTCTCACCCCACTGCAGCTGCCGACTGCTCGCTGAGACTGATTTCTCTGCTTGTCACTACTTTCAGACGTTCTCTGTGTTCACCAGAGCACACAGGGTGGGGGTATGGAAGAGAAAGAACATATTTCAAAGTAAATTATGCAAATATATACTGAAAAAGTCCATTTTTAACTTTTAATTGATAATATATTATCTAATTAGCTATAAAACCCTACACTTTGTTTTTTAATCAGTCTCATAGTATTACAATTATTACTTTAGTACTATATGATTTTTTTTTTTTACATCTTGGAACTGTAAATACTGGAAATAAAACTGAACTATATAAATACTCCCAAAAAAAATCATTCCCTTTGTAAAGAAGAGGAAACAAGTTGTCAACAAACCAAGGCAGGTTCTGGGAATGAAGCCATTCACCTTTATAACAGTTTTGTACATTACCTGGGAGGAAGCACTTTAAAAGTGATAGTTCAGATCTTTGAAGTGGAGTTCTGGTTAAAGGTTATGAACAGTTATTATTCTACCTGTTGTATGATGACCTCAGTCTGGAGAAAATTATATTTTAGATCATACTGGCATGTTAACAATTAGTTTGAGACATACTATAAAACTATAGTACAAACAACTCCATCCATCAATCCATCCATTATCTTTTACCCACTTCTTCCATTTTGGGTCACGGGGGTGCCCATGTCTAGCAATCACTGTGCTACGGGTGGGGTACACCTGGACAGGTTGAAGGTCCATCACAGGGACACATAGAGACGAACGAGACAAATACCGGTAACCATTCACTCTCTCACTAAGGGACAATTTGGAGTTACCAATCAGATGCATGTTTTTGGTCTGTGGGAGGAAACTGGAGTACCCGGAGAAAACCTACGCATGCATGGAGAGAACATGCAAACTCCATCCAGAAAGGCCCCGGACTGGGATTTGAACCAGGGACCTGCTCACTGAGAGGCAGCAGCTCTACCAGTTGCGCCATGCTGCCTACAAACAACTCAATTGAAAAAAAATTAATCAAATAATAAAATCAAAGCACTCCATCCAAACACTATTTTATAAAAGGTGAATAAATCTGGACTGATTTGCAAGCACAGTTGTAGCACTTCTGAAATAAAGATGCAGTAAATAGATTTCACAAGGAGAAATTTGAGACCGCAATTGTTTTAAGACAACAGCAAAACTTTATTCTTCTCCTTTCTTGGACTGCTTGGTAACGTCATTACAGTCAGAATTTCCTCCATTTCTCCAGTAATGGCAGTCCAAAAGCTACCTGTAACATGCAAGATCTTTATTGTTTAAACATTTCCACAGAACCCCACTGCAGAAGATCTGAACTATCCTTTAATATAACAAAAGCAGCCTAATGACAATCTATAAACACCATCAGGGTGCTAACTGGTTGGTTGTGTTCCAGCAAGGTTCAGTCAGGTCATCTGGACAGTTTATTTTTTTGTTGTTGAGATGTTTCGCCCTTCATTCAAAGGACTTCATCTGTCTAACGAGCCACAACAAATTCAGGCCCACAAGCAGCAAACTCACGTAGAGGACCAACCAGTTTGCTGGTGATAAGACGGTTCCTGGGGCCAGCTCTCTCCCCCATCAACTCCTCTGAGGCAGCCATAGCCAAAGTGTTTCAAAATATCAAAGTCCATGATCAATAATCCAGGTGAAAAAAATCCAACAATGTTCAGTCAGGTCATCTGGATGTTTTTTTGTTGTTGTTGTTAAGATGTTGCGTTGGCCCCAGAAACCTGAAAGTTATGCACCATAACTGATGTTCCCTGAAGGAAGGGAACGAGGTGCAACATACTTGCTATGGGAATTGCACCCCCGCGCAATTACCTGAAGGAATATACTCACGCCTTTACGGCTAGGGGCGTCACCGCCGCGCCAGAGGCCCCGCCCTCTGGGTACTTAAGCGGCTTGCGCCCCTCCATCTTTCTCCAAAGTTGCACTTCACCGAGCTTTCAGCATTGAAAAGGGCCAGATATGTTGCACCTCGTTCCCTTCCTTCAGGGAACATGAGTTATGGTGCATAACTTTCAGTTCCCTTTCAGTCTGGTCTCTCAGTGCAACATACTTGCTATGGGAACGTAATCCATTCACGCCCTTGAAATGCTCAGTAAAATGCATGCTAGAGTGAACGTCTGCCCTTGACCAGCAGGCATCTCAAAGCTACTTTCTACTGTGTGTTAGAAAGGACAGCCTGAGTGACGTCACTCGCAGTAACATCCAAACTGTAATGCTTTGAACAAGTATTTAATGAGCTCCAATTCGCAGTAGCGCAGATGTCTGCAACTGGTACACCCTTGAATAATAACCAGGAAGTGGCCAAGCCATTAGTGGAGTGAGCATGCACTCCAGAGGGTACCTGTTGACCTTTGTTACTGTACGCCCTTTTAATGGCCTCAGTCACCCAATGTGAGAGGCGTTGTTTTGATAGGTCCCTCCCGGTAGCAGGTGCTGCAAAGCAGATGAACAGTTGGTTTGTTTTCCTCCATTCAGCTGTTCTCTGCATGTAGGTGCGTAAAGCCCTCACTGGGCAGAGAGCCTTTAGCCTTTCCTGTTCCTGAGTGAGGACAGGAGCAGGTGGGAAGGAGGAGAGATCAAAGTCTAGACTCCTATGGTTCAAAGTCAAGACCTTGGGAGTGTATGCGGATTAGGCCTTAGTGTGACCTTTGACCCGTCAAGGGCGAATCTGGTACACATTGGGTGTACAGACAATGCATGGAGGTCACCCACGCGTTTCGCCGAGCAAAGTGCCAGGAGTAGAGCAGTTTTATAAGATAGTAAATCTATCTTAACCTCACTCAGTGGCTCGAATGGAGGGTCACAAAGAGCCCCTAGGACCAGGCTAAGATCCCAACCAGGGATCAGGGTCCTGCTGGGTGGATTAGTCCGAAGGACACCCTTCATAAATCTTATCATGATTGGATGTGCTCCGGGTGTCCTGTGTCCCCAACCTTCATGACAGGCTGAAATAGCTGATAGGAAAACTTTAATCGTTGAATAAGAATGACCTTTTTCCAGTAAGTCCTGAAGGAAAGTCAGGAGCTGAGCCAAGTCGCATGCATAAGAAATAATATTTATTTCTGAGCACCAGGCTTCAAAAATACGCCACTTTTGTGCGTATAAAGATTGTGTTGATCCAGCACTGGCATTTTGTATGGTTAATACCACATTTTCTGGCAGGCCTGATGCCATCAGCCTGTTCTTTTCAGCCAACAAGCTGAGACTTTTGGCAGTTTCTGGCCCAAGTGGCTGTACTACCCCTTCTGGTGACACAGAGGTTGTTAACCCCTGGGGGTCAACCAGGTTGGGAAGAAGGCCTCCTTGCCGACGTGCCCCCAAGTTACCCTGCTCAGGGGTAATTGAGGGCAGATGTAACCTGTCATCCTTATTAGACAGGTTTGGAGCAGAAAGTCTATTTTCCTCCTCCAAGTTTGGAGTCCTGGGGCTGTGAGGCTGTGAGTTATGTAAACGAGCAGATCTCCTAACTCCAATCCATTTTCTGGGGTGGTCCGGTCTACTGGTCATTGGCTTTAATGGAGCGTTGGTACCAGGTAAACCAACCAAGGTCTATGTTTCACCCATTTGGAGAATTATTTTTGAAAGCAGATTTGGATCAGCATAGAGCGGGAGGTAACGTGCTGTCTGACTACTGCTTGGGCATTGCATGTCCCTTGTTAATAACAAAGGAGCGGCTGCAACGTGAGAACGTGGGGGTGTTCCTTTTGGTTTGGCAGACTTCAGATTATTTGGTGATAAAGAGCTCAGTCCCCTTCAAAAAACAGGAAGAGAGATCTGATTAAACTCTGACTTGTTTTCGTCCACAGCAGGCTGAACACAGTCACTCTTGTGAAGGTGTGGCTGCATGAGGGCATCTGATGTAGTCCCTCCGTCATCAGACTCTGTCAGCTTGCCTCCCTGAGGTGTGGACATGTCACGTGTTCATCTGGTTAGTGTATTGGCTGTCCCATTGTTCACAATGGAGCGAGGGCTTTAGCATGTGACCCTCCTCACCTGTCTCCAGGAGAGGCGTGGAGGGTGTTTGCAGATGCCTCTGTGTCTGCTCACTGCAGATGAATCAGAGGCACCCTGCTGGGGCTTATTAATTAGGCTAATACCCCGTGGGCCGTGAGGGAGAGGGGGGAAAGCCCTCTCCCTTTATGACGGCTTGCAGGCCAGAGGGACCTGCTTTGCTAGAGATATTTGTGTGTGTTTTTTTTTTTTGAGAGTCAATAAAACAGAGAGGAGCTGTTTCATGAACTTTATTTGTGCTTATGTGCAATGACGTACATGATTTTATGTCACTCACAGCAGAGAAAGCATGATTTGTGCATGCTGTAAATAAACCAGCTTTTTGTACTGTGTTACAAGCAAAGTCTGGACATGAAGGGATCATTCCCGTTACCACGTGGGCGGGTGATCGTGTAACGTGGAAACGTGGACCTGGTTCATCAGGCACATTTTTGTCTGTTGTCCCGATTCGCCGAGGAGGTCCTGTGCTTGGTCGCCTGGTGTGGGACAAACCTGTTTTTGCTCCATACGTGCTCGGTACGAGGTGTGCCCGGCGGGGGTCTCTGCTGGCCGCTTCTGCGGTGGGGCATGCGTTGCCGAGTGGTGCCGAGACTGCGCAGGTCTGCTTCCAGCAGACTCCCTTGGGGGTGCGAAGCTTCTCCGGGGAATGCCCACCTGGAGAGCTTCCGCCTGTCTGCATCTTTGGTCCAGCTTGGTCGGAATTCGCTCCAAAGCTTTACCAAACAATCCCGCCGGCTCTATCGAGTGGTGGAGAAAAGGCACCTTTTGTCCCTCCGGGAGATCCGTTAAAGTCATCCAGAGGTGGCGGATCGCAATGACCACTTCCGCCATTCCCCTGCCCTGTGCAACAGCAGCTGTCCCCATCATACGGAGCACAAAGTCTGTTGCTCTGCGGGCTTCATCCAGCAATTCGGCAGCCGCCTGCTTGTCCGTTGTTGTTTGGAGCTGTTGCAGTTTTTTGACCAAGTAAGCCTGCATTAATGTGGACGCGTTCATGGCACGTGCCGTGAGTCCCTGAGCCCTGTAGCATTTCTCGAGTAGAGACGCTGAGGCTCGACAAGCCTTGCTGGGAAGAGTTGGTTTTGTTCCTGATGATTTAGGAGCCAGGTGAGACGCTAGTGTGTCCTCAATCTGAGGCACGTTAGCTATTCCCACTTCATCCATCCCGTCTACGTCGAGGAACTGTGAGAGGGGAAGGAGCATAGGGGCTCTTGGTTGAGTCCAGGTGCGAGTTAGTTCTGTGAGGAAGTCCGGGAACACGGGCATCTTTTGCCTCGTGGCGGCCTGCTGCTTCGAGTAAAAATAGTTTCCTGCCAGCCTCGTGACCTGTTGGCGAGGCGGAGGTTCAGGCCATGGGATGTGCAGCGCGTCCGCTGCTCTGTGGCAGAAGTCGAACAGAGCAGGGATGGAAAAGTCAGTTTCTGGGAGCACAGGTACCAGGGTCTGGGAGAGATCTTCATCCTGATCCTCCAGTTCCACGTCCGCCTCCTCCGTTGAAAATTCGCCCGAGACTGAAATTGAGATCTCATCCTCGTTCATCATGCCCCGGGTGTCGAACTCGACTGTTAGGTCCACCATAGGAGTCAGCACGTCAGGGCTATTGCCCCATTTGACACGTGTGCTGTCATGTAGAGCATTGTCCATTGCCCATTCTCCATAACCTCCATTGGCTTCCTGTCACCTACAGAATTCAATATAAAACTGCTCTCATTACCCATCAATGCTTGCACGGCACTTCACCTGACTATCTAAAGGACATTCTTGCACCATATTCATCCACCCGGTCTCTACGGTCACAGAACAGTAATTTACTTCATATTCCTCGGACCAAATTGAGGACCATGGGAGACCGAGCATTCTGTGTGGCTGCCCCCCGCCTGTGGAACTCCCTCCCTGATGACCTGAGAGCTCCACAGTCACTGGTTGACTTTAAAAGCGGCATTAAGACTTTTCTTTTTAAGCAAGCCTATTCTGCTTTCACATGATTTTATCTTTGATCTTAGCTGATATCTTTATTGATTTTACTTGATTTTATCACTTGTTTTATTTTATTTATTTTTTAAGCAAGCCTAAATCTACATGATTTTATCTTTGATCTTAGTCGATTTGATTTTATCACTTGTTTTATTTTTTATCTTTACCTTGTTACACATTGTAGCACTTTGAGATTTTTATTAATGAAAAGTGCATTACAAATTGAATTCATTATTATTATTATTATCATTGTTCTCTAGCTCCGGCGTGGGAGTGAGGGGCTCCGTGGTGTCCGCATCCGCTGTTGTCACTGAAGCGCCCATGGCTTTGGCGACGAGGTCAACCCGATGCCGCAGCACTGCATCCATCATGAGGCTACAGTGTGGGCAAAAGTCGAGCGCATCCAGTGCTGTTTTGGCATGAAGCATTCCCAGGTAGACTGGACAAGCCTCGTGGGTGTCTGTTGCTGCGAGGGAGAACCCGCATCCGCTGGGACAGGCGTGCAAAGTTGGGCTCGCCGTCCCGCTGGTTTTCCTTGGAAGTCTCGCCTTTCACTTTCCTTTCTCCGAGGCATGTCCGAGATGAGGCGAGCGAGTCCTTCCAGAATCTTTTTCTTTTTTCTTGAAATGTCTCCTCTGTCGCGTCGCTTTCGCTGGCTAGCTTGCTAGGAGTTAGCAAAATAGCTTCTTTTTGTGTGTGGTGTAGTTAGCGCCATCGAGCGAAGCAATCTGTGGAGAGAGGAGAAGAAAATACTTCGGGGTTAAGAGAAATGTGCCGGACTAGCTTTCGCTAGTCCAGTAGTACGCAGGAATAATTCTCTGTGCGTCTGTGCAGGGAGCGAGCTCACCTCAGGTTGAGCGATGAAGCAACAGAGAAGTCCAGCGAAGAGGCAGTTCAGATTTAAGCGAGGTGAAGGGCAAAAAGAGAAAGATGGAGGGGCGCAAGCCGCTTAAGTACCCAGAGGGCGGGGCCTCTGGCGCGGCGGTGACGCACCTAGCCGTAAAGGCATGAGTATATTACTTCAGGTAATCGCGCGGGGGCGCAATTCCCATAGCAAGTATGTTGCACCGAGAGACCAGACTGATAGGGAACATCTTATCACCATCAAACTAGCTAGTCCACTGTGTGCTGCTTGTGGGACTGAGTTTGTTGTGGCTCTTTAGACTGAAGAAGTCATTTGGATAAAGGACAAAATGTTTCAACAATAATAGAAACCGTCCAGATGAACTGCCTGAACTTTGTTGGATTGTTTTTTTTTTTACCTGGATTATTGAGCATGAACTTTGATGTTGGTTGTGTTGTTGGCTCTGAATGTAGGAGGACAACCTCTAAACGTGCCATTCATTAATTCTGATGAATTGCTGTATTGTGTAGGAAATAAAAAAAATACAAAATTTGAAAAGGTTGGCTGCTTCAAAATGTGGAACCTAAAATATAGATGGCGAAATGAAGCAGTGTGAACTCTGATTTCAGCCTTCAGCCCTAACAAAGACTTTCTATTGCCGTTTGTCCTCAGTGTAAATGGATTCCAGATAAAGTGCCCTTTGGTACTGCACAACGGGATCAAGGGTAGCACTTTCGTTCTTCTCTCCTTTTCTTTTTCAGTCTGGAGCATTTTCCCCATGTCACAGCTGGTTGTAAGGAAGACCTTGACTCTCTTCCCTAAACCGCTTAATGAACCTGAAGGATCCACAGGGCACGTTAAAAGCACTACTGGGCAGCTGTGGCACTGCAGTCAGCTCCTTGGGCTCTCCAAGAGTGTTATTTCAGCTCTTTCTAATGTACTCTGGGGCTCACACTGTATGATCGACCTGACCCAACTGAAACTACTTTATCCTCTCCGCTCTTACAAAACCAACACAACAAATCCTGCTTGGAAACCAGTGGCTTTGAGTCCTCTGAGCCTTTTAAGATGACTGCCACAACAGAAAGAACAACTAGTTGTGCTCTTCATTGCAATTTTACTTTTGTGTTTTCATCACTGGTGCAATATATGGTCAGCTGCAGTTTTAAAACGAGAGAAAAGCCAAATTCTCACCTTCAGGTGGATGTTATTAGAGTGTTTGTTTCTGTTGTGTATAAGCCTGTCGGCCTGATGTTCAAATCTTAATAAAACCTCAAGAGAGTGTTAGAGGATGGAGTTTAAGCAAACTGCTAAAAGCTGTATGTGTTTACAAAGTAGATATTTAGACATGTATACAAAAACTAAATTAAACTGGATTTTGCAAAAAAGTATGATTTATACTTGATTTCTGTCACAGGTTAGGTAGACTTGTCTATGCCACAGTGGAAGAATATGCAACTTTAAGCACGTCGCTGTGTTCAGGAGGTTCCTCCCAAAACCGATCAGTGCAGGGTGGCATTAACTGTTGACAAATTAAATTAGATATTTTGTTGCCAAGTCTTTCCTTAGTGACCACCCAGACCTTTTTATGGGGAGCACAGGAACAACGAGATTGTAAAGTTATTATTTTCCTCAGTGTAGACACAGACAAATACAAAGTTTAATGTCCACATTCAGAAGAACAGTTGCTGTGCTTGAGGGATTTTCTCACGTTTACCGTATTTCAAGGTGAAAAGTCACTCCACCCGATAAGTCGTTTTAGCCCAATATGTCTAATAAATTGGAAAAATCCATAAACGTGTCGCACCTCTGTATACGTTGCATATTTTATGAGTCACCGCTGACGTGTCGCCTATGTTACGCGTCACCGCCCTGCTGCATATGCCGGCCACAGGAGCGAGCACGGAAGGACTTTACAAGATTAACACGGTAAAAACAATTATTTGTTTGCTGAAAATTATAGCAAAGATGTGTCTGAGCTTAACCTTTCCTTAATAAATTCACGAAATGGTCAAATCAGCTGGATTTAAAAAAGTAGTTTCACTACGTGCACGCGCGCGGGTGGGACGGCTTAATTTATTTAAAATTTAGCAAGATAAACATTTAAAAATATATATTTCTTAGCTAACATTGTAGCACAAGTGTTCCTGAGCTTATCCGTTCCTTAATAAATTAACGTAATGGTCAAATCAGCTGGATTTTTAAAAGTAGTTTCGTCACGTGCACGCGCAGCGAGCTGATACGCTTCATTTCTTTAAAATTTAGCAAGATAAACATTTAAAATATATATTTGTTAGCTGACATTATAGCACAAGTGTTCCTGAGCTTAACCGTTCCTTAATAAATTCCCGTAATGGTCAAATCTGCTGGATTTAAATTGTTTAGCTTTGACATCTTCCTAACGGTCGCAAAAATAAATTATGAATAAATCGAATTTTAGCTCAAACATCTCCTACAGCTAATAAGTTGTAAATATCCATCCAGTGATTACTTTCTGTAAGTTTCATCAAAATCTGTTGTGTGGTTCTTGAGCTATTTTGCTAACAAACACTATTTCAGACCTACCTCCAGAGTTCAGGAGGCTGGGCTGCGACAGAGTGAGTCCGAGCAGAGGAGGCTTTTTTCAGACACCTGAGCTGGGAACGGTCATGGACCCTAGCGGCCGAAAGTGGTACTGCTCCATTTTTTCGTCAGAATGAATGGAAACTGTCATATCTCAGCCAAAAATTGGTCTAAAAATATGGGAAAAAAATCCATAAATATGTGGCTTCACCCCATAAATCGCAGGGCATGAAAATTAGTTTTTAAAAAATGGTGACTTATAGGCCGGTAAATACGGTAAGTTCATTTTTCATATAGTTATTTTTATTTTGTATCTTGAGATGTTTAGATTCTACACTGTTTTTTTTTTTTCACCATTATGAAAAAAATCATAATGGTGTGAAGAAGATGGCTGTATGATGAGAAGGGAGGCCATCTATAAAGGGGGGGGGTGGGATTCTATATTGTAAAGCCTATAGAGCTCCTCCGTCCAGAAGGATTGTTGTAACAGCAGAAGATGATGGAGGTGTGTTGTCTCCAACTCGCTTTTCAACTTATGGAGCTGGAGGAAGATCTTTTAGAAAGTCTTTGTGGCCAGCACAGGAAAAAACAGACTTCACTGAAACTAAAAACCAACACGTCCCTCAAGCATGAAAACACTTTCCAAAAGGCACCTGAAAATGTTAATAAACTGATCATGCAGATAGTTAGACCTTTAGACCTTTGACATTAAATTTATAAGTTTATTTCATTTTAACTTCCATCCATTCATTTTCTTTACCCACTTCACCATTTTTGGGTCGCAGCGGTCACTTGTGCCCATAACCAGCAGTCACCTTTTTACACCTACAGGTTTTGTTACTATAACTGCAGACTTGTTCTTTTAAATGTACAAATAAAAAGCTATAAAAATCAGCCAGCTCTAAGAAACAATAGCTGATGTTTACTAGAGAGACATTAAAGCCACAGAGGGACCAAAGTGATACCTTACTTTTTAATTATCCTGTGCCTGACATATCTCTTAATCATCAGTAATCCCACATGTTTACACTTACATTTGTTGGCTGCAACATAATGAACAGGGCCAGTCTCACTTGTTGCTTTTCAATGAGTTGATACCAAACGAACATGATCTGACCACATATTTTATTATTCTATTATTAGCTTTGTTAATGTGTCCAAACAAAGTTAAAAATACTATTGTGCTGCCTTCAAATGGGAGCTTTGAGTGCTCTCTCTTTAAACTTTTTAAATATGTTTTATGTTACTGAATTTAAAATAATGAGTGGCAAGTGAAAGGTGGTGTCTGTGAGGGTGTGGATGTAATTTGACCTACAGGGTTCAGTTTGACTCCACATTTTCTGCAAATGTTGCCAAGCACATCGAGAGGGTTTCACCTAGTGGCTGATACAACTCAGTTAGTTTGACATTTATTAAATGCCTTTCAAGCAGAAATGATCCTACTAACTTTAATCTGCCCTGTCACCACACTGATGCCTACACGCAGGGACGTGCAGAGCCCACTAAAGGGGCAGGTGCTCAAAAAAAAAGGGGGCACATCCAACCGCATTTTAGGACAGAATTTTAACAAAGTCACATAGCTTTCAGTTTAATAAACAATGATAAATTACAAAATTGTGAGATATACTATCAAAGCTTAGGAAAACCTCTACATAGAACATACAACTATCCATATGTAAAATATTTTATTAGTAATTTCTTTCTGCAGGTCTACTTTGTTATAGGAAAGTATTGCAATATTCAAACCTGCGATTTAGCAAGATATGTAAATCAGAGCTACACCACCAGATATATTTTGTCTTTACAGAATTACACTATAAAAAATATAAACAAGGGCACAATGCAACTTTTTAGTGTACTGTAATCTATAAAAGAAAGAGCTGCCTGGTTTGCTACACTTGCAGTGGAGATGAAGATGGTCCATTCAGAAAAGCAGAGCTGCATCAAACTTTAATGTGGAACTGCAGAAGATAACTAAACAAAAGCAAAAATTGAATTGTTAATGCATATCACCATGAGAAAAGCCTACTGAGACTAACTGACCACCAAAATTTAGACCTATATCTCTGTTTGTGTCTTAGTGTATTTGTAAGTACCTATATACATTTTCTTCAATCTTTCCTCTTCTTTTTTTCTTGTCAGTTTCTCTTTTTTCCTCATTGTCTCATCTTCTCTGTGTTGAGTGGAGGACAATGTCTCTTATTTATTTCGGTCTCTTGCCTTTCTTTTTTCCCCCAAACTGAATCTAAGATCCAAAATCTTCTTTTCCATCATGGTGAACTGTTTAAAAACAAACTTCCAACTTTTAAGCATTTTTGCCATTTTTGTTCTCTTCTTATTTATTTATTTTTATTCATTTTATTTTATTTATTCATTTCAGATTTAAAACACATAGACAATTTACAAACACATGAAAGAAAAAAACAAGATATAAAATGAAAGGTAGTAGAAGAAGAAAAAAATCTTGTCATATCTGCCCCTTCTTAAAACAACTGTGCAGCAGCAGTTTTCTGTTGGTCATGTCTCGAAAAATGTCAATGACCTCAGTGAGGTCATTGACATTTTTTGCAATTATGTTGCTAATTATTTGCAAAACAAACTTATTTGCGCATGCCAGAAATCTTTGCTTGCTATTCTAAGTTTTGTTTGTCATTCAAAGTTTTGCTTGCGATTCTCACATGACGTCGTGGGCAGAGCCTAAAATCGCAACAAAAGATTTCTGATGTGTGCAAATAAAAGTTTATGTTTTGCAAATAACTTTTTAAGTTCACGAGAGAAAAATTAGCTATTTAATTTAAAAAAATGTTTTTTAAACAAAAGTTTTTGCTTTAAAAAAAATGAAATCATTACAATTCCAAAAGTTTTGATTACAATTTTATTTTACATAACTGAGGTTAGTTTTTTTTTCGTTGACTAATTATGAAACAAATTTAACTCCATACTCTGCGAACCAGACCCTAAACTTACTTAAAGTCTGGATAGGTTTTTCCCCTTCATTTGTACGCGTTTATTGGACAGGAGCAACTTGATTGGTTATTACATTTATCTATTATGGTAGTTCAGGGTGAGTTATTTTTAATTCTAAATGAATATTCTTGTTGGACTTTTATTTAAGTGCTATTTTCCTTCAAGATACATTTACCTAATGCTAGAATTAATGCAATGTACATTATGCAGCAAAGGAAGTTAGAAAATCGGACATATATCCATTATGGAGAGATGATAGGTTTTGGATGGGCGATGTGCTCCCTATTGCATAAGCCAGGGGTGTCAAAGTCAAATACATGGAGGGCCAAAAAAACAAATTTGCTACAAGCCAAGGGACGGACTGGTTCAATGTTTATTTTAAGGGGGTGATATAAGATTTTTTTTTGGTCAGCCGCTCTCCGCCTGTCCGTCCTACGAGACGTCAGACAGCGGGTCGGACTGGCCGCAGCTGGCCGCGGTCGGTCTCCCTGTTTCGGTTCAGCGAGAGTGGCATCCCGCTGAAGCCCCGGAGCTCGAATGTCCAACATAAAACCAACTTGACCGCAGTTTAATGTGGCGCTATGGCTATGCAGACATTGCACATTGCTGTCTTGTGGTGTTTAGTGTAAAATACTTCCACACAGCGGACATGTTACGATGAAAAGTTGGCTAGCTGTTAGCTAAAGTGCTACTCACTCAGTCCACACGCTGTAGCTGGCTGCAAACTGAAAGGGATTTGCTGAATAGTAGTAGTAGGGGTGGGGCCATGCCCCCCGAACGGCAATGCCCCCAAGGGGACCAGCTCCCCCACTGACCCTAATGTGAATGTGAGGCAGGTCTTATTACTCTGGGTTCATGAGACACGACTCCGGATCGAATTGGCCCCACCCCTACTACCACTGTTGCATTGTGGGGAATGTAGTGTTGGTACGTGACCGGAGGGCTTATTATGTTGTTTTTCTTGCAAAATACAAAATTAATAATAATAAAATAAAATAAATAATTTTAGTATGTTATTATGTGTCAGAGGAGGGCTTAGGAATAGGAAATTTAAAAAAAAAAAAAAAAATTTTTTTTTTTTTTTTGCCCAAAAGGGCACTTGGGGGCAAGGAGCAAAAGGGGCAGGTGCTCAAGCCCCCATAGCCCCCCCCTCTGCACGTCCCTGCTTCTCGCTGAGAGGCAGCAGCTCTACCAGTTGTGCCACCGTGCTGCGGTATCTTTGATGGTGTTACACTAGAAAAAAATACATCCTGTAGGTTTTTCACTGCCTTATGCATCGCAAAGAAAACCATACTCTTGAATTGGAAAAATAAAAATAATCTTAGCATTAATCAGTATAAAAATCTTCTGTTGGATCATATTAGTCTTGAAACAGCATCTGCCGACCCATCGGTTCAATCTATCTGGCATTCTTTGATCGGCTCCGTTACGTAGTGAGGGGTCTGGGTTCTGGCCTTGTGGGGCATTGGGGCTGGTGTGGGGGGAGGTTGGGGTTTGGGGCGCCGGGAGGTTGGGGCTGTTTGGGCAGGGAGGACTCTGCCTTCAACCTGGAGAGGACCGGGGAGGTTCTGGGAGATGTCTGCTGGGGGCGGCATGCGGGCCCTGAGGGGGTCTGTGGCGACGGTCACGGGTCACCGATCGGTGACCCAGCTGTGCTGGGGTGGTTTCGGGGTGGGCGCAGGGGGCTTGGGATTCTGGGGGC
>JBBPBX010052417.1:13346-24214 GCA_038048925.1 Garcialebias charrua
TTAAACAAGTTAAATCAGTCAAATACGTTTAAAATTACGGTATGTTCAGCTCTACAATCAGCTCAACCTGTCCTAACAGTTGATTTTCCTCTCAGTCTGAATGTGGAGATGAACACAGCAGTTCCTTCAGATGGAGACGAGGAGGTGAGATTTCATATTTTCACAGGAGCTTCAAATCATTTCACTTGATTTTATAGTCGCAGCTTAAATAACCTTCAACTGTATTATTTTTCTCCTGAAGATTTCGATAAGTAGTGAGGACCATGATGAGCTGACAGCACCCACAGATGGTGACTTTTATCAGGTGAGAGCATATTAATGTAATAATTTATCCACTTTGTTCAAAACAAACTCGTGTTCATGTTCTGCTCAGGAGTCTGACGCTTCTGTGGATGAGTGGCCTGAACTTGAGGAGGAGGGGAAGATACTGGAGGATGAAGAAGTTTATGTTTAAGGACCCATTTAAAACATATCTGAGAAAACACTTGTCTTATTTGGGCAAATGCTTGGTAAAGTTAAAGATATGAAAATTCTCATTTTGTCATCAAGAACAAAAAAAGATTTCTGACGTCAAATTGAAAAGTACAGTGGTTTTTTTTAGGCTAGCTGCATTGGCTTTAAGCTTCGTAGTTTTAAGGACTGTTTACTTCAATCAGAATCCAAGTCTCTGCTGTTAGGTTGAATGAGATTTGGGAATATTTATAGTTTGACAATTTACCCACACTTAATTTTAGAATTGTCCTACAGTGATTCATCTTGTTTAAACACATTAAATCTGGGAGATTATGAAAGTTGATCTCACACACAGACCTGTTTAGACATAAAACAAAGTATTTCAGATTGACCTCTGATCGTTTTTGCTAAAACAATGTGAAATGAATGAAAATTTCTCTCCAAAATAGTTTAAAATTAGCGCCATTTTTTTTACATGGTAAATACGGATTTTCCCGTCGCGCGATTATGACGTCACATGTAGACTCGGCTCGAACTGGCACATTGAATACAATGAGGAAGATACAAACGCATCCGTCCAATTTAGCTCTTTAAAACTTTAGATTTTAGCGGTTTGTCTTCAGAGAAGCCAAAGTTATTTCGAGTGATCAACCAGAAACAGCAGGTTATAATTTTTTTTCTCCTGATGCTGTTTTTTGTAGACTTTTCACTTCAGGAAGTGAGCAGCTGTGTGATGACTTAGGAGCTGCAGGTTGATGAGGCAGAAGGAATTCTACAACATCTAAATCGTTTCCACAGCATTGAAATGGTAATATATTAGTTAATGTTTCTAATAATTATTCAACATTAATTTATAGTTTAAAAAATTAGTCCCTTTTAAAATATCTGTTAAATATTTTAATGTTTATTCTAACATACGTTCTGAAATTTTTAACTAGTTTTTATTTGTGTATTTTTATCCATCAATATTTTTTTATTTTGTTGTAAATTTACATTTATTTTAAACAAAAACACTTTTAGATGTTTGAATCAGTTTGATTTCATCCGTCCTGTTTGGTCCAAAAAATGCAGCTGAGATGTCTTGACTGGATACCTGTCCAGGTGTCCCTGTGATGGACTGGAAACCTGTCAATTCAAACAATAAATGATATTCACCCCAATTTTTTTAAATCATATAAATACTTTATTACTGGTACATATATAACAAAGCCCCGCTTTTCTGTTTAAGGTGTTGGATGATGTGATCAAATCTCCCTACACGTCATCCGAATCCGCTGACACGTCTCTTTGTTCAACTCTTCTTGCCCATGGAGAACTAAAACAACAGAAACGAAGAGGGAGAACACGACCCTGCTGTTAAAGTGAAAACAAGCTAATTCAAACTATGAGAATAAACATTTTGTGATGCTTCATTTGAGTGTTGTCTTTTTTAAGGCTACAAACTAAAAAATGTTTTATGGTGACATGTTTAGGAAAAAAAGTAAACCAGCATCCTTTTGACTTGTTCACTTTTTATTAAAATTGTTAAAGGTTTGTTTTTGATGAAATCTTATAGAATCTGCATATGGTGCCAAAATTAATGCTTGTATATTTTTAACTAGTTTTTATTTGTGTATTGTTATCCATCAAATTTTTTTTATTTTGTTGTAAATTTACATTTATTTTAAACAAAAACACTTTTAGATGTTTGAACCAGTTTGATTTCATCTGTCCTGTTTGGTCCGAAAAATGCAGCTGAGATTTCTTGACTGGACACCTGTCCAGGTGTCTCTGTGATGGACTGGAGACCTGTCCAGGTGTCACTGTGATGGACTGGAAACCTGTCCAGGTGTGCCTGTGATGGACTGGAGACCTGGAAACCTGAAAACACAAACTGATGTTTTTATTAAAACAGCTAAATTTATGTTTTTTGACGGTATTTGATAAAAATTTAATTTTAAATTTAATGATTGACATATAAACATTTTATTTTTATTTTTAGTGAACATTTAGTGCATGTAAACATGCACATTTCTTTTTTTTTTCATTTATAGATGGCCTCCCTTCACACCTTATAGCCATCCTCTCACTCCAATATGTATTTTTTTTTTTTTATTTTTTTATTTTTATTTTTTAATAGAGAGAAAGAAAGAAAAGAGAAAGTGAGACAACAAAACAACAATTGTCCACAGAAAGAGCACAAGGCAAACACACCAAACCTCCGTCCACAATCCTGCAAAGCACATGACAGAACACAACAACGAAACATACAAGCATAAAGACTGATAATATTCATGACCTTGCAATAGATTTCTATAAATACACATACCCATACCTACAAATATATATACAATATACATACATATATATTTATATTCATTTATATACCCATCTACATACATCTACTATACATCCCTGCATCCATTTGTGTGTGGTTGTGAGCATGCATAAGTGAATAAGGTTCCTCCAATAGAACATTTAGTAGCGACTGTGAAGCATCAGAGACCCGTCCCCCCAAAGCCCGAGACAGACGAAGGGGCGATCAAAGCCCAAGACCCCAGGAAGGACCCCGAGCCCAGAGTCCCCAGGACCACCCGAACAGGACGAGCCACTCGTCCACTCCCCAGATCCGACCAAGTGGAAGAACCGGACGAACCCCACCAGGGACCACACACAATGACCCCCCGGGGTCAACAGCGACAATACACAGGCCCCCGCCGGAGCCCGCCGCACCGACGTAGCCCCAGGGCCGGTCACCGAGGCTCGGGCACCGGGGACGCCCATCCCTCAGGTCCAGACCTGACAGGACCAGAGGACCCGAGCCCCACCAGGCAGCCACCAGGCCGAGCTGACAAACGCCCAAGCGCCCAGCCCCAGATAGTGAGGGCCCCAAGCACGCCCGTAGGCAGAGGAACACCCACCAGGGGGCCACGTGGCAGGAGCGCGACACTGGGTAGCCTCAGAAGTATCAGAGAAATATGAATGATGTTTTTCAGAACGTATGTTAGAATAAACATTAAAATATTTAACAGATATTTTAAAAGGGACTAATTTTTTAAACTATAAATTAATGTTGAATAATTATTAGAAACATTAACTAATATATTACCATTTCAGTGCTGTGGAAACGATTTAGATGTTGTAGAATTCCTTCTGCCTCTCAACCTGCAGCTCCTAAGTCATCACACAGCTGCTCACTTCCTGAAGTGAAAAGTCTACAAAAAACAGCATCAGGAGAAAAAAAATTATAACCTGCTGTTTCTGGTTGATCACTCGAAATAACTTTGGCTTCTCTGAAGACAAACCGCTAAAATCTAAAGTTTTAAAGAGCTAAATTGGACGGATGCGTTTGTATCTTCCTCATTGTATTCAATGTGCCAGTTCGAGCCGAGTCTACATGTAACGTCATAATCGCGCGACGGGAAAATCCGTATTTACCATGTAAAAAAAATGGCGCTAATTTTAAACTATTTTGGAGAGAGATTTTCATTCATTTCACATTGTTTTAGCAAAAACGATCAGAGGTCAATCTTAATATATATATATATATATGTTGTGCCATTTTATAGAAAGTTAAAAGATTATGTCAGGGGAGCTTTAAGAAAAAAAAGTCCCGGACCAGCTTTCGCCAGCCCAGCAATACGCAGGAAATTTCTCTGTACGCTCAGCGTAGGGAGCAAGCTCACCTCTGGTCAAGCGATGTAACAACAGAGAAGTCCCACGAAGTTCAGGTTTAAGTGAGGTGAAGGGCAAAAAGAGAAAGTAGTATGGGTGTCTGCGTCTTAAGTACCCAAAGGGCGGGGTCTCTGGGGTGACGCTGACGCCCCCTGCCGTAAAGGCGTGAATGTATTCCTTCAGGTAATTGCGCAGGGGTGCAATTCCCATAGCAATAGTGTTGCACCGAGAGACCTGACTGATAAGGGAACCATCTTTGTGGATAAAATAAATGTCACTTCAGTGCTGAAAAGGAGGGTGCATGATAACTGCTAGACATGATGAGTTGTATTATGTTTAATTTTTAAGTTGCAACATCTGCAACAATGTGTCTATGTGTGTTTCTTAATAACATTGGTAACCTGTCAAGAATCAAAATTTGAGCTATAACCACAAAGCTTGATTGTTTTTTACACGCGTGGCAAATTTTATGGAATCTGGAAATGTCTGGAGTTTTCAGTCAAGGTTATGTGCCTTGAGGCTCCTGTCTCTGTTCCCAAGAGTGTTTCACTGAGAACTTATTACATTTTAAACCCAAGATCTCAACATAAAATGAATCAAATTCTACAGCAAAATTAGGAAATGGACATAGATAGGACATTATTTTATAGGACTTCACAGACAGAAGGAGTTCCTTGAAATGTAACATCTGCCTTGTTACTTTCACTAGAGCAGATTTGAATTATTCATGCTCAAATATGAGGTCATGTGAGCAAAAAGCTGCCTGACTGCAAATGTTCCCTTTATGATTTAGCTTGTATCTCGTACTGGTAATTTTCATGAAGAAAAGAACATTAGTTATCAACGTATAACTCAAATATAAATTTTTTTTAAATCAATTTTGGAAGAACACAGAGTCTAAGTGGACAAATTTTATTTCTGCAAGAACTAGGGCTATTATTAATCAAACAAAGGTAGTTAAACATTAACAGATAATATATATATTTTTCTTACCAGATGTCTTTTTCATGAAAACTGACAATCCATTAGGCAACTTCATAATAAAAACATAATTAAAAGTATCTCTAACTCTAACATTGAAAAAAAAAAACCTGTTATAAGTTCAACAGGGATGAGCTCAACAGTTCAACTGGGATGAGCATGTTCATAGAGTACAAATTCCTTACATTATGTAATGCACTGTAAATAAAACAATGAGGTATGTCCCTTTGGTCTGTGTATCTATTGAAGGCATTCTGGATTCAGTTGGCAGTGTTCAGAGCCAATAACACATCTATACGTAAGTGCAGTCTCCTGCGTGTTCATATTGACTAAAGCATTGCATCAAAAGACAAGATACAAACAAAATCCAATATAAATAAAAGAGTAAGACAATACAAATAAGACACAAAAACATAAGCCAAACCTATTGATCATGACAGTCACTGTATGATTATTGTATCCTGTTAAGCACCCTGGTCAATGCAAGGCATTGTAGGAAGGTGCTATACAAATAAATTGTATTATTATTTTATTATTTATTATGCTTGTTTTGTAGGAGGTATTACTGTAAGATTGTTCATTACTAAACAAAGGACTGAAAGAGTGACAACTGGAGACATCTTTTTTTTCAACATGTTTTTTTCTATTCTATAAAATGTCCTTGTTGAGGACATGGAATCCTTTATTTCCTCTGATGTGTTCACCTGTGTATAATTTAGGTTTGAATTTATCTTTTAGAACATAGTTGCCTGCTTTGTAGATTTAGCTATTAGTTTATGTCTCAAAATCTATCAGTAGTATTTGTAGTTTAAATTAAAGGACTGTCAATTCTTGAAATAATGTGCATTGTTCTAAAAGAAAGTTAAGTCTGGTCATCTGGACA
Source organism: Garcialebias charrua (assembly GCA_038048925.1). Taxonomy (NCBI): domain Eukaryota; kingdom Metazoa; phylum Chordata; class Actinopteri; order Cyprinodontiformes; family Rivulidae; genus Garcialebias; species Garcialebias charrua. The sequence continues at coordinate 19,318 of JBBPBX010052417.1, forward strand.
TAAAAAAAATTTAAAATAAATTGTAGAAGCATTTCGTCTTTCCGCCGAAAGACTTTTTCAGTCTGAGGAGCTGTATTCAGCTCTGTCATAAAAAGCACCTTCTCACAGTGGATCAACCAGTTTGCTGCTGACAGTCAAAACCAGCTGCTCACATCATTGAGGACCATCAGCCTAACGATGGATCATTAGCAGCCTGATGGTTGTTTGCTATTCACAAGGGGCTGAGTGATACTAGCAATAACAGCATTGTAAGAGGATGCAGAGTCCTGGCCTGATGATGAGGACTGTGCGGTCTACACTCATTCTCAGGCCAGCGGTCACTCTTTCAAGGATGAAGATGTTCACATCCTTGATAGAGAGGAACAATGGTTTGAGAGAGGAGTAAAGGAGGCCATCTATGTGAAAATAAAATGTCCATCATCAAACAGAGGTGGAGGCCTCCGTGTTCAACTGTCCCCCTCTTACAATGCTGTTATTGCTACCTGGATTATTGAGCATGCATCAGGAGAATGTGCCTTGTTGCTTTTCATGCCAATGTTTCAGGACAGAAAAAGTAGATAAGGAAATCTGGTGGTGGAAAATAGAAGAAAAGCAAAGAAGAGTAGGAGTCAAAGAAACTGGAAGTTGGAAAAATTAGTGAGGGTGACATTCAGGGGCCGACATAAGGCAGCCGACTGGGGACCAGAAAGTCATAGGTCCAACTCTCCACGATGCCCACATGTCGGGGTGTCCTTGAGCGAGACACCTAATCCCTAACTGCTCCCTGGGCACTTGCATAGCTTCCCGCTGCTCCACTTGGGTACATCTCACATGTGATTCATTCATTCATTCAACCTTTATTTAGTCACGTAAATCTTATTGAACCTCATGGGCTCATTTACGAAAGCGACCTGCTAAAACTAAAGAACGATGAACAGCAATGGTAGAATTTCCTTAAACAATAAACAATAAACAAACAATAAACAATAGAAAACAAAAAAGAGAAAAAACAAAAGAAAGAAATACTTTTTTTTTTTTTTTTAAACAAAGTATCAAAAAACGAGCAAAACATAAGGTAGACGTATAAAATCAAAGACAGGAACAAATCTGCATTGGTTTTTGCCAGGATTCCAACAGATTCTGAAAACCATTTAGAGAAGTCAAGGTCGAGAGCTTCAGATCTTTTTGTAAGATATTCCAGGAAGCAGGAGCAGAGTAGGAGAAGGCCCTTTTTCCAAGTTCAGTCCTCACTGACGGAACACTGCAGGTAATCATGTCCTGAGAGCGCACACTGTAGCTGCACTCACGCAAAGACATGTAGGAGGAGATGTATGAGGGCAGCAGACCAAGAAGTGATTTAAAGATGAAAATGTACCAGTGGAAGAGTCTGCGTGAGGTTAATGATGTCCAGTTAACCAGTGAATACAGGGTGCAGTGGTGGGTACGATAATCACAGCCAGTTATGAATCTTAGTGCACCATGATAGACAACATCCAACATCCGCAGGGTGCTTGTAGGAGCATTCATGTAGAGAATGTCACCGTAATCAATGGAGGGAAGGAAAGTCACAGATACAAGGCGTTTCCTAACATTCAGTGTTAGACATGATCTGTTTCTGAAAAAGAAACCCAGTTTAACTTTCAGTTTCTTCACTAGGTTTTCCACGTGGAGTTTAAAAGAGAGATGTGAATCGACCAGTATACCCAGATATTTATAGGAATCAACAAACTCAATAGGGACACCATTTGAGGATAAAATCAGAGGAAGATCTGCTGGAACCGCCTTCCTACTTGAAAAAAACATCCCTTTTGTTTTATCAGCATTTAGGACAAGTTTGAGACGGAACAAATCTGACTGGATGATGTCAAAAGCGGATTGCAGTAACTGGAAAGCCTTAGCTACTGTTTTAGCTCGGCAGTAAACAACTGTATCATCAGCATAGAAATGTAAGGATGCATCAGGGATGCAGTGACCTACATTAGCTATGTAGATTGTAAAGAGAGTTGGTCCTAAAACTGAGCCTTGTGGTACACCATTTTTAACTGTTAAATAGCTGGAAGAAGTACCGTTATGTTGAACACATTGCCTCCGATTGGAAAGATAGTTAGAAAACCAACCGATGGTGTGATCAGAGAAACCGATTTCTGAGAGCTTATGACACAGGATGTTATGATCCACAGTGTCAAAAGCTTTAGACAGATCTAAGAAAAGTGCAGCACAATAGTCCTTAGCATCCAATGCTTCAACAACATCATTCAGAACCTTCAGAGAAGCAGTTGTTGTGCTGTGTTTTTTCCTGAAACCAGATTGATGAAGAGGTAAGATGTTAAATGAGTCCAGATAATTTTTGATCTGAGAGTTTATCAGTTTTTCTAGAACCTTGGCTAAAATGCAGAGCTTAGAGATCGGTCGATAATTGTTCATGAGGTGGGGTCACCTCCCTTCAGCAAAGGAAGAACAAAGGCTGTTTTCCAAGCATCCGGAATGGTGTTTTGGCTTATGGACAGATTAAAGATGTGGGTCACAGGGACTGTGATGATATGAGCAGCCAGCCTTAAGAAATAAGGTGGAAGTTCATCTGGACCTGCAGATTTTTTAGGATCAAGATCATTTAACAGTTTATTTACCTCACTGACTGAGAACGGAGAAAAAGAGAAGGTGTGATTAACAGATGGTTGACTTGTAGGAGGGATTTGATTTGTAGAAGTTTGATTATTAGATAAAGTGGCTGATTTTCCGTTTGTAACTGTGTCAAATAATGAACTAGAAGCAACAAAATGTTTATTGAAACAGTTCAGGATCTCGTGCTTATTTGACACAGGAACAGAGTCAACAAGAAATTGTGATGGGAGGTCAGATGATTGGGGGGTGCCTGAGAGAGATTTAATGGTTTTCCAGAATTTTTTAGGATCGTTTAGATTTTTGGAGGTCTGAGATAAGAAGTAGTTACGTTTTGCGGCTTTGATGGCAGATGTGCATTTATTCCTTAGCTGCCGAAATTTCAACCAGTCAGTGTCTGAGTGTGATTTTCTTGCTGCGGCCCAAAGATGATCTCTCCAGTGCAGGAGATCAGCTAGTTCAGGAGTAAACCAGGGGCTGTCACGGCCCTTTATCCTGAACTGCCGGAAAGGAGCGTGTTTGTTTACAAAGTAAATGAAACTATCATGAAAATAGTTCCAAGCGGTGTTCACATCATTGATTTGTAGGATACGTTGCCAGTCAAAGTGGGATAGATCCCAAAGGAATGACTGTTCACTGAAACGTTTCAAATCCCTTTTTTGGATTATTCTGGGCTTAGCAGGTGGAAGTTTAGTAGATCTAAGAGCTGCTATTACGGAATGATCACTCAAAACGTTAGCAAATACACCTATACCAGGAAATTTGTGAGGTGCATTTGTGAAAAACAGATCTAAGGTGGAAGATTTTTCGGGACATTTTATGTTTGGTCTGGTGGGAGAATCGATAAGTTGTGTTAGATTGAGAGATAGGCAACATTCCTTGAATTTATCACAGAGGGGTTCGACTTATACCAATCAATGTTGAAATCTCATGCCATAACAATCTCATTGTGTTTTAAATTTCCTATGAATTCAGTCAGGGAGGATAGAGCTTCAGTTGTTGCGGAGGGGGGACGATAACAACCTACAACAGTTAAAGGACAACACCCACCATGACACTAACAATTCACCATATTGTACAATTACTGTAATTTATTATTAGGTCTATTTTCATTTTTGCATTTGGGCCAGGCGAGGGTTAAAAAAAAAAAAAAAACACACTCCCGAATGAATCCGGAAACCTGGCCGAAGAGTCCCGAAGGGTCATGCCTTTTGTTACATCGATCTCCACCCAGAAGGCAGAAGGTAGGAGTGAGTTTCCATGGAGGTTTATGAGAGAGAGTGGTAGTTAAAACTGCATATTTCCTGCATATTTCCTGGTGCATTTGTGTGTATATGGACCAGCGCTCTGATTTTATTTATTATTTATTTTATAACACCGCTGCGGACCTGTTGCTGCTCTCATTCATTCTGCCCCTGAGGAGCGAGCCGCGAGCCGCGCGCGTCTCTGGCTCCTCGTTCCGCTGGTCACCTTTGAAGTTCCTCGTGCCGGTGTAATTTGCTCCCTCGAGTGTATGTACTGTATTTGCTCTCGTCAGCCTTGTTGCGGGGAGCACAGGTCGGGAAGCACGCGCGCGCGCAGAGCTCAGCTGAGCGGCTGGCTGCCTTTCTGGTCACGGGGGGAGAGAATAAAAAGTCGATGCGGAAATGAATGAATTTGTCGCGATCAAACGAATTAAACTAGTATGTCTAAGTGGATGCTCGCTCAGAATATGAGTGAGCGACAGCAGGATTAATCAACACAGGCAGCTTTAGGGAATATTTAAAAATGCTTCCTTTTTCTTTTCCTCGCTCGCCTGTAACTCCAAGGCGTCACTTTGGTGACGTGAATGCCCTTGTGAATGCCCATATATGGAGAGGGGCAGATTTTCCCGGAGCTGCATGCTAAAATCTGCTATAAATCATGAAATAACACATTTAGTGTTATTTCTCCACAATATAAGTAAACGCTCCTGTATTATTTTTAAATAAACTAATAAATATTAATGGCGATGCAATTTGAAAACATGGTGGGTGTTGGGCTTTAAGGACTGACCTCCTTTCAAACTGATGTTCACAGCTAAAGCCTCAAACTGGTTTGCGATTGTTTTTTTAGACGCAATCCTGGCAGCCAAAGAGTCTCTGATGTAAATAGCGACTCCACCTCCCTTTTTATTACGATCACAACAATAGATCTTAAATTCATTGTTTGCCAGGTCATTTTTCAAAACAGAATTTTTGAGCCAAGTTTCAGAGATAACGATCACATCTGCCCCAGAAGAAGTGATTAGGATTTTCAGTTCATCAAGTTTTTTTAGAAG